>BOPN01001427.1:202500-222500 GCA_017312705.2 Penaeus japonicus
CATGATTACTTCAAAATACACCCGAGTCATCATCCAAATATCGGCCAGTCCAACACCTAACAGGCAAAAGGCGTCCACTTGCCTGATACTTACAATACCCATGTAGTGTTGTTGTCACTTGGATTGGCGAAGCTTAAAACAACACGGGCACAAATTCCTGACGCACATGCACACGCACAAGCACAAACTTTAACACACATACAAACACGCTCGCAAACACGCAAGGACAGGCACACACACACACACACACACACACACACACACACACACACACACACACACACACACACACACACACACACACACACACACACACACACACACACCACATCCCACATCCCACATCCCCTACACCCCACACCCACACCCCACACCCCACACCCACACCCACACCCACACCCACACCCACACCCACACCCACCCCACACCCACACCCACACCCACACACGCCCTCTCTCCACCACCCCCCACCCCAACCACACACACAAACACACAGCACAAACAAGTACAAATAAAGTCAAAATCAGCGTTCCCGATCATGCTACCGTGAATATACTAAATTTAGAACAATGCTCGAAGCCACATGACATAACATGGACGGACACCAGCATCACAGCACGGGATCTTCCCCATGATAACATGACAGGCGATTTCCCAAGGTCTGATGGTTCGGATTACCCGCACACGCACGCACGCACATACACGCGGCACAGGCAGACTTCTTTCGTTCTTTGGAAGATGTGTTAAGTTCAATTCTTTCGTCTTTGTCAGAATTTTATTATTACTATTATTATTATTATTATTATTATTATTATTATTGTTATCATCATCATCATCATCATCATCATCATCATCATCATCATCATCATCATCATCATCATCATCATCATCATCATCATCATCATCATCATCATTGTTATTATTATTATTATTATTGTGATTATTTTCAATATTAAGATTATATAATTTTTGATTTTATCAATACATTCTCTAAGAAGTTATATAAAGCACGGCTCCGTTTTTCTTGTTCATTTTTCGTTTTCTTTCTCCGTCCATTTCTTGTGCACTTTCTGCCCGTGAACTCTTATTTTCTTTATTTTTTTCTTAAAGCGCGTGACTCGACGTCTATTTCCAACAAATGTTTTATTTAATTCCTTCTCCCGGGATTTGCGCATCTCGACGCGACGTTGTTGTTTTTTTACGGGGATGTTTACGCCGGTAGGAAGAAGAGGCACGTCGTTGACAAATGTCTTTGGAACAGCGAGGAACATTTGCGTAGGCAGGGCGCCAAGGTTAGGCGTGGGATGAATCGGAAAAGGGAGTTATGAAATCCCATTTTGTCTTCCTCTTCCTGTCGTCTCCTCCCTTCCTCCTCCTTCCCCTTCCCTTTCTTGCCCTCCCACCCTTCTCTCTCTTGATCTACCCCTATCCTTCCTGTCTATCCTTCTCCTTACCCTTTCTTTTTCCTACTTCTCCCTTTACCTATTTCTCTTTCTTTCCCTCTTCCTCTTCCCCTTTCTCTACATACGTGATTTATGTTTATTTTGGGCCAGGTATGAAAAAATATACTCAGAAGCAAGAAATCCCAAAATGTATTCGGGACCTCCCACTTTATCAACCGGATGTAACCTTGCTTCAGTGTCGACGCATCGTGCAAACCCTCTGTGCGACTGACACATTTTATCCATCTTGATCTGGGTCGTTCGCTGTTTGTCCTTTGGTGATGACTGAAGTAAACACGACAAAGCCTATTTGTTTATTCGTTTTTACGTGCCTTTATACAAGTCGAAGCATGATGTGGGAGAGTAGTAGGCCCCTTTTGCAAAATGTATTTTTAGCGCTCCCTGAACATAGGCCTACGTCGAAAGTGACACGCCTAAATGGGCCGGAACATTCCCCGTATTGATTATAGGGTCAACAGGTCAGAGATCTAGGTTGCTAGGCAGCCGACATTAAAACACGGATTTCAAATCGTTGATTCGATTAGGCTTAGCAAAATTCCCTATAGATTAAGCATGTGTGACCTTGTAGAGCTATTTGTGTGTGTATGTGTGTGTGTGTGTGTGTGAACGGCAGTGATGCAACACCTCTCCGTTTATGTTTAATAGATTACCTAAAACAACATAGATTGTGCGAATCTTTGCGAAACAAACGAGAAAGAAAGTAATTGTCAGAAATAAACTTAGCAATGAATCAAACGGATATCAGGGTCCAGAATACTTAAATACTTACTTTGTCCCCTGAAGTTAGTCGGTAACTTCACCCCATCGCGCTGTATACAGTTTCCCAAAGCGAAGTTTGACGTACTTGTGTCCGCGTCATTGTTCTGTCATTAAGAGGCGGGTCAGGCTGTGACCGCGTTGGTAACTGACGCCGCAGCCTTGTGTAATCCTGAGTCTTCGAAACAGCACGGCATTTCGTCTGTAGCTGTAGTCGACCTGTGCATTTTTGTCTGCGGTTGTACTCGGCTCGTCGTCCGTGGGGAATCGTAATGTATTCGTCCGATGGTCGTGTCATGCCTCGGTGTGAGTAAGCATGATATGAACTAGTTAAACGCGGCTTTGTATTTCTGTGTGGGGAGAGAAAGACTGTTCAGGTGCTCTGTTTTATGTCCGTGCCAACATGGAGGCGATGCATTCCACTTTTCTTTTTTCTTGATTCGAAGACCTATTAACCTCTTATGTCAATGATGGTGATGTCAGCAATATAGATATTTGTATAACTGATATCATATGTATAACTATGATATTTGTATAACTAATATGTTAGTTTGAGGCCAGAACATCCAACAGAATTACACCAGACGCAACGAGAAGTGCGAAGGTTTAAAACACAGACTCTGCATTATACTTGCATTTCGCCCTAACTTTATTTATTTGGTTATTTGTCTCTCAGATTTCTAGGATGATTTAATTCGCATTTAATTCAGTAATTGAAAGACCATTCCTTTATTTTGTATCTAAATGGGTTTTCATTCTTAATTCTGTTCGCGTTCCTCGCACAAGGAACGACACAGTTTTCCCTATGACCTGGACTGGCGAACAAGTGGTGAGATCGGGAGTAGGTTAGGTACAGTTGGCACCAGCCTGATACTAACGTCCACCTGAGGAGAGTGCCGGGAGTGGCCCACTCCAGCTGGCACTCTCGGACACTCCACTTATAAACAAGTTTTTTTCTTTTCGTCTTGGCAGAAATATTCGCCTAGGGGTGTTGTAGCATTGGTGTTAACGAGTTGTGCATTTTATTTGCATTTGTGGGTCGTTTGGGTGTCTGCATCACTTAATTCAATTAGCGAACCAGTTTGTGCTCTTGTATATATCTGGGCTCCAGACTCCTTTCCTTTTTTCTGCCTCTCTCTTGCCCTGTGTCACGGTCAGAAATTGGATACAATCCATTTCTACTTAAAGAAGGTACCCTCCCTTGTCCCTCCCTCCCTCCTTCCCTCTCTTCTCCCTTGCCCTTCCTCCACACCCCAACCGTCTCATCCGCCATCCCACCTCTCCCCCCTTCTTCCCCTCCCTTCTCCCCCTCCTCCCCCCTCCTTCTCCCCCCTCCTTCTCCCCCACCCACCACACGGCCTCCGCCACGGCATAAGGCAGTCGCCACATCGTCTAGGACTTTGGAACACACTTTGTCGTTCTTTTTTTCGAAAGTGGGACGCGGATATAAGCTCCCTTATCCTTCCGAGGGTTGCGCGACCTACTTGACACCGGCGCCCTTCTTCACCGCCCTTCCTTTCCTCTTATCCCCTCTCCTCTCTTCTCTCCTTCTCTTATACCCCATCCCTAACCCTTCCACTCCTCCCTATCTCCCTCTCTCCGTCTACCCAACCCTTTTCCTCCTTTATTCTCTACCCTTCCTCCTCCCCTCCTCTATCATCTCTCCCCCCTCTTCTCCCCTCTCCCCCCTCCCCCCCTCCCCTCCCAAGTCTTAGTATTGCTTCACTCGCCTTGACTGGCGAGTGAACGAGTTAGTTTTATCTGGTTTTCAGTGCAAGATGAAATGCAGAATCCTATTCAGCAATTGTTATCTCTCTTTTATAATCTATTTATTGAATCTTAGGTATTTTTTTAAGATGTAAATTTATTTGACAATTATTAGCTCGAATATAATCCGTTATACATATGTTTCGTGTCATTTTAATATATATTTACCATCTGTTCATTATTATAATGCTAGAAATATTTAAATGGCCAAGACCTTTTTATATCGCTGAAGGCTGGCTGTGTCGACGCAACGTCGGCCTCTTTGATGAACTGAACTGGACGGTTGGAACATTATTGCATTTAATGCTGTGATGTCAACAGTGTGTATGTGTGTGTGTGTGTGTGTGTGTGTGTGTGTGTGTGTGTGTGTGTGTGTGTGTGTGTGTGTGTGTGTGTGTGTGTGTGTGTGTGTGTGTGTGTGTGAGAGTGAGAGTGAGAGTGAGAGTGAGAGTGAGAGTGAGAGTGAGAGTGAGAGTGAGAGTGAGAGTGAGAGTGAGAGTGAGAGTGAGAGAGGAGAGTGAGAGGGGAGAGTGAGAGTGAGAGGGAATGTAGGAGAGAGTGAGTTCAAATATGAAGCTGGCATATACTAGTCCTCAAGACTAAAAACTAGTTTGCTCCATAGTATAGTAACCAATTTACGTTCTTTTCATTAAGACAACAAAGAGATCGGGAGCGAAAGAGAGAAAGAGAGAGAGAGAGAGAGAGAGAGAGAGAGAGAGAGAGAGAGAGAGAGAGAGAGAGAGAGAGCAAGAGCAAGAGCAAGAGCAAGAGCAAGAGCAAGAGCAAGAGCAAAAGCAAAAGCAAAAACGAGAGAGAAGAAAAAGAATAAGAGGAAAAAGGGAAGCTATGAAAGCGAAGAAAGAAGAGAGTGTAAGTGTGAGTATAGGTTTTAGTGCAATCTCGAGAGCCTTGGTCGGGAGAGGGGGGGAGGGGGTGGAGCGGCCATATGTTAATTCATGTTAATATCTGTTGTTGGAGTTCCGTTTAATGTTGTTGGGTTGAATTTACTCTTAGCCTGATATTTTTTTTTATAGAAATGAACTGAGTGTAAATGTTAAGTTTTTATGTTCATTGGTATTTTTTTTACAGAATGTTGTGAAAAGTCTAAAGGGATACTGGCATTAAAACTGGAATTTAATGATAATGTTAATAATAATGATAATGGTAGTAGTAGCTGTAGTGGTTAATGCTAATTTTATGATGTTGATGATACTAATACTATGAATTATAATGATGGTAATGGTGATGCCAGTGATATTAATAGTGATGATGCCGGTGATAACGATGGCGATAAGGTTGACGATAATGATAATGGGGAAGGTTATGGTGATCATGGAAACTGTTCTTATAATGGAACCATGCATCTCTTGGGCGCATTGTTGCAATAGACCAGCTGCTGCGGTTGAAATGCATTTTAGGGGTCATTTATCATTGCGTTGATAAATACAAATCAGTCTCTTAGTTAATGTTATGTAATGAGGTGCGATCTCTCTAACTGTTCCCTCCCCTTCCCCTTCCCCTTCCCCTTCCCCTTCCCCTTCCCCTTCCCCTTCCCCTTCCCCTTCCCCTTCCCCTTTCCCTTTCCCTTTCCCTTTCCCTTTCCCTTTCCCTTTCCCTTCCCCTTTCCCTTCCCCTTCCCCTTCCCCTTCCCCTTCCCCTTCCCCTTCTCCTTCTCCTTCTCCTTCTCCTCCTCCTCCTCCTCCTCCTCCTCCTCCTCCTCCTCCTCCTCCTCCCTTCCTACCCTCTTCCCCTTCCCCTCCTCCTCCTCCCCCTTCCTACCCTCTTCCCCTTCCCCTCCCTCCTCCTCCCCTCCCCCCCTCCCCCTCCCTTTCCTTCTGCTTCCCCTTCTCCTCCCTTCCTACACTCTTCCTCTTCCCCTCCTCCTCCTCCTCCCCTACCCTCTTCCCCTCCCCTTTCCCTCTGCCGCCAAAGCGTCTGACGGAGTTCACAGGTGCGCCGATTAGCCTCCCGATGCGGTTTAGCGGCGGCTGTCTCGGTGTCATGCTCAGGTGGCTCCTTCGCAGCGCGCGTCCCAGCTGGTCCCCCACCTGGGACCACACCTGCCGAGTGCCGAGTGCCCACTGCCTGGCCTCGAGGAAGGAATGAAAGTGACACCACGGGAAGGAGGGATGTAGGGGGGTGTGAGGAAGCTGTGAGGAAGCTGTGAGGGAGCTGTGTCCCAGATAGCTTGCGTGACTGCTGGTCTGGCACCCTAGGCATGAAAGACGCGGGGCTCTCTTGCCAGCGTGACACTCATAATGGTACGCGGTTTTGACCTGGTTGGTGCCACGAGCGGTAATCTGCGTCTGAATAAGACTAAGAATATGTTAACCTCTGAAGTCCATTTCGTCATATTGCATGTATGTAAAACTCATATTCTATATACACCATATTTTTTTTATCAAAGATATCGTCGAAAGGTCTACGACCGTGAGTCAAACCACAAGCGGAATATTATTCGCGGTCTCGTCTCTTCATTGTTTATTATTTTACTTTATTTTTTTATTATTATTAATATTTTTTTGCCTGTAATTCTACGCAAGCATGGACTGTACTCTTGGCATTTATAATGTGGCACGGAGCCTCTCGAATTCTGGGCTACATAGGTGATTAGCACATACGTGATGCTGCAACACTTCGAGTGTAGTAGTCCTTGGGTGGGATAGGGCATGTGATAGGGATGCAGACGCACGTCTGATTCGTCTAGCGGCCTATGTCTGTCTCTCTGTTGGTCTGTTTTTCCATATAGCCAATGGTACTTGTCTGAATATGATTATATGTATCTTTATATATATATATATATATATCTATAAATCAGTCTGTTATCTATGTGTAAGTTTGTGGCTTTATCTAATTATGTATTTGTCTGTATCTATCTATCAGTCAGTATGAGAGTGTGTTATCTATCTATATATGTATTTATATATATGGTTATCTACTCAATCTGTTTATTTATTCCACCTTTTACTCATGCACATAAATATGCAGTTACCCATGCCTTGATATATTTCTTGAAGTCTAGAGTAAATTCCTAACGGTGCTTGCTAGTACCACGTGATGTACAGGAGGCGGGGCACCAAACACGTGGATGTTGGCACCAGCGCAGACCGCTCTATGCTGGTTCAGTGCGATCCATGCCAGACGCTGCCCCGGCCTGCCCTGCCATAAGCCCATCTTCCCCCCCCCCTCTCTCCCTCACCCTCACCCTCACCCTCTCCCTCACCCTCTCCCTCTCCCTCTCCCTCTCCCTCTCCCTCTCCCTCTCCCTCACCCTCTCCCTCTCCCTCTCCCTCCCCCTCCCCCCCCCCCTCCCCCTCTCCCCCTCCCCTCTCCCTCTCCCCCTCTCCCTCTCCCTCTCCCTCTCCCTCCCCCTCCCCCTCTCCCTCTCCCTCTCCCTCTCCCTCTCCCTCTCCCTCTCCCTCTCCCTCTCCCTCTCCCTCCCCCTCCCCTATTCACTGAATGGTTATGATGAGGGTTGATTTCGTTATGAGCAGAAAATAGATTCAACATTATGCGGGACCTGACAGTTAAACAACAACAACAACAACAATAACAGCAAAAAGGCAGAGTATTTAGATAGGTTTGTACGAATGCCACAATGTGTCATATCTTGGGATGACTTCGATATGAGTAGATCATTTTTTGGAGTTGTGATATGGGCCGTGACCCATTCAGTATCAACGAAGAACATCCGGGTTCCAAAACTGACGTCCTTCGAGTCGCGGTACTGGAGGACGACGGGCGTAATACTTTTATTATATATATATATTTAATTGGGATTATTGTTTTTGTCGGTAATGTTGTTGTTTATTGTCATTATTGTCATTGTCGACGTCGTTATTTTCAACATCATTATCGTCATCGTCGCTGGCACCATTATTATTTGTAATCTCAATCATGATCAATCATAGTCCTTACTATCACCACCACCACCACCACCACCACCACCACCACCACCACCACCACCACCACCACCACCACCACCACCACCACCACCACCACATCCTCCACCTCCACTACCTCCACCTCCACTACCTCCACCTCCACTACCTCCACCACAATCACCATCATCACTATCACCATCCATCACCACCACCATCACGCCAGCTGTGTGATTTTCACCTATCGCCATATAAAGTACAGATGTGAATAGATTAAGACCGACAAATGTCCGTTACCACGTGCCAGAAGAGCCTCGGCCGTTATCTGACGGGGTAGGCGGAGCGCATGTTGTGGTTCGAGTGTTGATGATGAACCTGTGTGCAAGCGAGGATGAAGGCGACTCGTTGCATTATGTCTGGCAATGCTGGTACGAGCACGATGTTCAGGAACCTCGACGGAATTATGCTTGTAGGTGATTGTGTGCGGGTTTGCACGATCTCTGAACAGCCTTTGGTTTGTCGCTGTTTGACGGCCGACCTTGCTGCTGCTACCTTGGCTCACCACTTCTATGTCTTCATCACTTGGCCGGGCGTCGGTACTATTCTTAGCCCTCGTGGTCAACCGAAGCTCCGATCCCTTATTATTGTAGGGGACTGTGTGTTCCTCGTGTGCTACGAGGAACAGCGGGGAACAGCGGGGGATGAATACGAACAAGAAGGAACTGAAGCACGACAGACAGACAGACCCCCGGTGCAGAACGATGCACTCAGTGTTTAAAGATAAATAGCCTACATAGACCAGGTCGTCTCTTGGCCGCCTGAAGTGCGTACGCGACACTTGCCATCAAGTGTAATACAGCTGATTTATTAAAGGAATTGTCTACCATTATTTTAATTTTTGGTTTGAATTCTACCCGGCCAAGCTATGGCAATGTTACAGTTTTGTAAACTGATAAATTAGATCAGGTAACGTTCAGATAACTTCACGTGACCCTAACATCCCATGGCGAATCGTGCCGGTTGAAAACTATAACTACGACTAATTAAAATTATCACACCAGGTAAAAAGACTAGGAATTATGTTATCTTCCGAGAGAGAGCAGGAAATGTGTGTCTTCATTTTGTACCATGAAGGAAGGGATAGTTTTCTCTTTTACTCTTTTTTGACTCTACTGCAGACTTGGTGAAGTGCGTGCGTTATTGAAACTTGAAATACCACACCAGCCGTGGAAGGGCGTAGTAATTTGTAGTGATTCGGCGGGGAGGAGTGGAAAGCTTTCATAGTGTGTGCGCGCTCAAGCCAGAGCCAGGGCCGAGTGTCTAGTCTTGGGCGGTAGCAAAAGGGCCTGTAGTAGCAAAGCCGAGGCGTGCGAGAGAGTGGTGCATGGCTGACTCGGAGCCTCTGCTGCGACTCCCTGGAAGTGGCAGCGGTTTGGCCCATGGTCGCGGATGCGTGCGTGTGTGGTCATGAACTCAAGTACGTGAAGGGGAAAGGCTCGCACTGGACGCCATGGGTCCTGGCCCCCCACGCCGAACCTCTTCGAACTCGAGCTACGTCTCTCTGGTCCTCTGCTCCCTGCTAGAGGCGGTGCCGGTGGCCCTGGCCATCGGGGCCGTGGGCTGCCTGCTCCTGTTTTGCTTGAGTTTTCTGCAGCAACCCCGCGTCAAGAGCAAAACCCAGCAGCGGGGAAAAGGAACATCAGCTCGAAGACGTCGGCAGGTGGGTGTTGTATACCCTTGACGTCAGCCACATGCAAGATTCTTTTATAACTCGGGGGTTACAATCGGTGACGCGTCGGGCACTCGTTCTAACTGGCACCCCATTGGCACGGTGCCCCCAGTCGCGCGACCCTGGTGTTTATTTTGGCCTCGTTTGTCTGTGTTTGTCACTTTGCCGCGCCGTCCGGGTCATCTCATTTACAGCGAGGGCACAACCTCATGCCAGGGAAGGATGCTGGAGTGTCACAAGTTGTGACAAAGAGAAGACTGTTTTCTTCCTTCCTTGTATGTTGGCGGCCTTCACAATGAAAAAGTTATTTAGAAATTGTGAGGCACCGCTTGGCAGAACACGCTGCCAAGCTCTTCATCAAGAAGAATCATGGCACGGCAGCTGGGCAGTGCCTCAGTCCAGTCTGTGGCAAGAAACCGGACAATTCCTGCAAATATAAATGTCTTGTTTTTCGTCTCACACGAGAAGCCATACGTGGGATGTGGCAGCTTACTAATGATGACAATAACGATGGTGATAACAATAACTATCATCATTATCTTCACCATTATCATCATCATTATTACCATTATCATTATCATTATCATTATCATCATCATCATCATCATCATCATCATCATCATCATCATCATCATCATCATCATCATCATCATCATCATCATCATCATCATCATCATCTTCATCTTCATCATCATCATCATCATCATCATCATCATCATCAATAATGATGATAATCATAATGATAAAGATGATGAGTATGACGATGTGATGGCGATGGTGACGTGATGATGCCGATGATGACGAACCAACCAACAAACGAAAATGGCTGTGGCTTATATTGGAATGCGAAAACAGTTACGCGGGGTTATTCATTGAATGCATCGTCATAAAGCATTACTCACGCAAGAGGTATGCACCTATTTACAGGCAGAAGTACCGAGTTACACAAAATCTTGCACGTAAGCTCCCCGCCCCCTCTCCCACTCCCACAAACTCCCCCGCCCCCTCTCCCACTTCCAGACTCCCCCGCCCCCTCCCCCACTCCCACAAACTCCCCCGCCTCCTCTCCCACTCCCAAAAACTCCCCCGCCCCCTCTCCCACTCCCACAAACTCCCCCGCCCCCTCTCCCACTTCCAGACTCCCCCGCCCCCTCCCCCACTCCCACAAACTCCCCCGCCCCCTCTCCCACTCCCACAAACTCCCCCGCCCCCTCTCCCACTCCCAAAAACTCCCCCGTCCCCTCTCCCACTCCCACAGACTCCCCGCTCCCTCTCCCCTTTCCACTCCACCCTCACCTCTCAAACTATTTACAAATATTTGACTCTCTGATTTCCGAATAAGGATTTTTTGCGTTCACTAACCAACCGTAATATTTATTTTATATTTGTTTCTGTATATTTTTTCTCTTATAATTTTGATTAACTTGGCAAGGCACGTGTAGGAATGCAAGCGCATATCCGGTGTTTGAAGATTGTTGTTGAACGAAGGCATTTTTTTATTTTACGAGAAATTATGACTTCTTTCATCTTTTGATGTCGGTGATGGTTGTTATTGTTGTTGCTTATGATATTGTAGGTGTTGTTACTGGTAACATTATTATTGTTATTGTTATTATTATTATTATTATTATTATTATTATTATTATTATTATTATTGTTATTATTATTGTTATTATTGTTATCACTGTGTCATTATTATTATCATAATTATTATCATTATTGTTATCAGTATTACTATCATGTTATTATCATTATAATTATTATTAAATATCACCATCATCATCATCACCATCATCACCTTCACCATCACCACCACCATCAGTACCATTACAGTTATCATTATCATGATTATTATTATGATTATGACCACGATCATAATCATCATCATGATCGTCATGATTATCATCATAATCACCATCATCATTACTATTATCATTTTATTGACTACAAATTTCTTGCCATTACTAACCGTTATCATTGCATTTCAGGATGACGGTTCTCCTCCTCGCAGACAAGCCTCGACCATTAGCAGTGGCAGCGGTTCTAGCGGTGTCTTGAGCGAGAACAATGGATTAGTTGGCTTAAGAAACATCGGAAACACCGTAAGTGGATGGATGATGGTTGTTCATCTTCCTTTGATATTGTTGTTGCTGCAATTATTGGTATTATTATTATGATTATTTGTCATTATCATTAGTTTTATTGATTTCGATGTAAATGTGATGGTGGTGATGAGACACTAACACTAATGATAGAAATTAATAAAATTGTTAATGTTACTGCTATTGATATTGCTCTTCTTATTATTATTATTGTCATTATTATTGTTATTATTATTGTTATTATTATTATTATTATTATTATATTATTATTATTATTATTACTATTATTATACTATACTATTATTAATGTTGTTATTGTTTATATAAATGTTGTAATATTATTTGTAATTACTGTTATTTCATTACACAAGCATAGTCACCAGCACAAAGTCAGGCGAAACTATCAATACCTCCCACATATCAACGACCAGTCACGTTCGCGTTTCTCGCTGAATATGATAGACGAGTGAAAGCGAAGAACCTGATTGGTTAGATAAGGACACGTGGTGATGAGGAGGCGGGGCTGATTTCGCCTGATCTTGTGCCGGTGACTTTAGTGATGCAGTTTGACTGAGTATTGGTTTCATATAATCATCAGTAATCTTATAGCTGCCTTATTATATCACATATTTCTTCATCATTTTTTTATTGTTCTTTTTCTTATTATTATTATTTATATTTTTGTTATTATTAATACTGTATTATCATTATTATTGTTATTATTAATACTGTATTATCATTATTATTGTTATTATTATTATCATTGTTATCAGTTATTATTTTCATAATTATAATTACTACTGATATCAATAACCTTATCACAGCAGCAGCATTCCCCGCCCCTTGGTGCCTCCCCCCTCCAATTTTGAAGAATTAGGTAAATTAGTAGCCTACTGTGAAAATCTAATGCTCACCTAGTGCCTCCCTATAATCTGTTGTTCCTCACTAGGCACCCCCCCACACACACCACCAGAATGACAGACACGTAGTTATGCCATTATCATTATTGCTATTAATATTATTCCAGTCTCTTTACTATCAATGTTATTTATATCATTCTTATTTTTCAGTGCTTTATGAACAGTGTTACGCAGTGTCTCAGTAATACAAGGTGTTTGCTTGAGTACTTGGTGAGGGATGGCTACTCGTCGGATATAAATACCACGATATCTACGATGAAGGGCGACCTTATTCGTGGTAAGTAGAGTAGCAGTATTTGATTACAGGTGTTTCTATATATACATCCGAGAGAAGTATGTGTGAAAGAGTTTGCAAAATAAATTGTAGCTTGTGATGCAAACCTATGGAATGTGTGTGTATGTGTGTGTATGTGTATGTGTGTGTGTGTGTGTGTGTGTGTGTGTGTGTGTGTGTGTGTGTGTGTGTGTGTGTGTGTGTGTGTGTGTGTGTGTGTGTGTGTGTGTGTGTGTGTGTGTGTGTGTGTGTGTGTGTGTGTGTGTGTGTGAGAGATTTTCTAGCAATGTTGATTTGGTAAGGACAGTGGATATGTACCATATTTAGTCAATTATTATATGTGCAAGCTTTTTAAATGGAAGGGGGTTTTGCAAATCACTAATAGTGACAATCACTATCTTGGGAGACAAACAAGTTTTTATCTTTCATTCCTAATCATTCTAGAGAACCATAGCAACATATATTAATGAAAAGTTAGATGCTAGAGCTCATTACCCATTGTCAATTACAAGTCAGATTATATTTGCACAAATGTCTCAAGATCTTCCAATACAGATTTTCATTTCCAATTTCCACAGCCTTCGCAAGCCTGCTATCAGACATGTGGAATGAGGGTGCAGATAGTAGCCGGGCCCTCAACACGGGACCATTTAAAGCGCAGCTCCAGAGGTTTGCTCCAGTGTTTTCAGGATATCAACAGCACGATGCACAGGAGTTCCTGCGTAAGCTACTGGAAGGTCTTCATGAGGATGTGAACCGTGTCACTGCCAAGCCTAAGCCCATAACAGAGGATATTGATGATGATCTTGAGTAAGTGTTATCCTGTAAGGTAGAATCTTGAATAGGAAATGTGATGTTAATGATGATTTTGAGTAAGTAACAGGCTCTAATGATGAATTAGATATGAATGATAAGTAGTTCTTGTATTGTGATTCAGTAAAAGTAGGTTCGATTTGGTATTTATAAGGAATATTAATTGTTAGTGAGAGAGAGACAGAACTTAATGAATCTTCTATCTTTACAGTGACAACCAAAAGGCAATGGAGTCTTGGAAACGATATCTGCGCTATGATGACAGCAAGATTGTCGATATGTTTGTGGGGCAGTTGAAGTCATCTCTACAGTGTTCAGTTTGTGGCCATTGTTCCGTGACTTTTGATCCGTTCTGGGATCTCAGTCTGCCTATCCCTAGTAAATCAGGTCAGGTGAGGATATCACAGTGCTTGGATCTCTTCACAAAGGAGGAGGTACTTGATGGAGATGAAAGACCGGTAAGTTATTCAGAAGTTTTACGCAACTTTTTACAAATTCTGCTTTTAAAACAGAATTAATATAGAATGATTTGAATACTTCATTGAGTGATTTTAGTAATTATTGCTTATTAAGTTGGAAAATTCATAACTGTTTTACCCTGAGAAATCATGTTAACATATTGAGAATATTCTTATTTATATTTGTTGCTTGTTTAAAATCTTTGCTTTATCAGCTAACACTTTTTTCCTGTTTCAGACATGTTCCAAATGCAAGGAGAGAAGAAAAATGACGAAGTCTTTCAGCATACAGAAGTTCCCCAAAGTTCTTGTATTACGTATCCTTTTTCGCAAATGGTTTACTTATTGTATATTCTTTTACCTGTTACTGTGTTTTACTGCATCTTTCTTCTTTATTTTGTTTACAAATACTTGTGTAAGATGATATTTAGTCACTTTGTGTATAATAGTTTCATCATTTACCACAAATTGATAGTTTTGTCTTGAAGGTAGAATTATATTGTTATTATTATTTTTCAAAAATCTCTTTAAACTTAGCTAGAGTACAATATCAGGAATTAATGGCATTGCTAGTAACTGGAAGGGAATAATAATCAAATATAGGAAGTTGCTGATCATTTCTTCCTATGTTCATTACCCTGAATATTGATAGTTATGTTTTTTAAGCATGTTATTTTATAAAATACAGGCAAGCATGGTTAATTCATTACTACATATAATTATTTTTAATGAGAACAATTTCAGGCTCATTTTAATTGAATATTTATAGTCTTTGCTTTGTAAAGTCGGATTGAATCTTATAAGTTATACAACTAGGAAAGTAGATTTGAAGAAGTATAATTACTCAAGACAAGAGAATGGGGTAGATAAGGATAAAAGTAGTGATTTAACATCAGTCTCTTTCAGTGCTAAATACAAAATTGGCTGTTCATACACAGTACACAGCCCTCATCATTCGTTCTGATCCTTAACCAAAGCCCACAGATCTGAAGCGCTTTTCCCCCTTGGAACGGTGGCGAGGCAAGCTGTCGTGTACCGTAGAATTCCCGCTTGAAGGACTGACCCTTTCCAAGTATGCATCTAACTCAAGCACCTCACCATTGTACAACCTGATAGGAGTTGCCAACCACTCAGGGACTACATACTCAGGCCATTACACAGCCTATTGTAAACATCCTTATTCAGGCTCCTGGCATGAATATAATGACTCAAGGTAAGATTTGTGTGTGTATATATATATATATATATATATATATATATATATATATATATATATATATATATATATATATATATATATATATATATATATTATTATTATTATTATTATTATTATTATTATTGTCATTATTATTATATGATAATAATAATGATAATAATAATTATTGTTTTCCCTTCTGCTATGGGCATTATTCTGGGGTCCGATCACTTTTGTAGTGCATGTTTTTTTTTCATTATTCAGGCTATTTATTTCTTCAGTTGTATAGCTAGGACATCATACTAAATGCTGATTAAAATCACTTTGCTAATATATCATATATAGAGTCACATATACCATAAATCTAGAAAATCTGGACATCTTGAGGTGTGGCCCATCTCAGAAGGGTTAAATCTGAGTAGATTTAGTGAGTTATTCTTTTTTTCTAGGCAGATTATTTCAAAGTTGATATATTAACCCAGTCACAACGGGGGCATTCCAGCCTTGTATGTTACAATGCCGGGGCTCTCGAATGCATAGGCCAAAATCAGTTAAATAAACGACGCCGTATGGCGTCACCCAGCGAACGGGCCTTGAATGCGCGATACCGTAGTGTACCACCTGTCCAGAGAGGGTTAAAGTGATTTAGAGTAAAATAAGTGAGATGATATTTATGTTCATCTAATATTTGAATTAGATTATTTTCAGATTAGTATATACAAAAGTTACCTATCAGATTAAACTGATAGGAAAATTTATTACAAACTATTGTTGACCCCATGTTTATGATTATATTTACTTTCCAGAGTGTCCAATATTTCCACTGGGAGAATATGCAGTCCTGAGGCATATGTGCTCTTCTATGAAATATCATCCTCATCGTCTAAGCTATAGCATGTGTGATCCTTTCACCTAAGAAACTTAAGTGAAGATTTGGTAGATAAATGTTCATAGGAATTTTAGAAAACAGTGTCCATTCGTATGCTCAAAGGTGAGATTGGAGAGTGAATATGTGTGTGTGTACATGTTTCAACATTTTGAATTATAATTAAAAAAACAAAAAACAGATTTATCAAAAAAGAATGGCATTGCACATTGAATTATTAGTGTTGTCCTACCAAAGTGCACAAAGAATAATATTCATTCACTTTGAGAAGGAAAATAGAAAAAAAAGAATGAGTGTCTCAGAGTTTCAGAACAGATGCTTTGTAGTACTGCAAGTTTATATGTATCAGTGCATTAAGCTATGCACCTCATGACAGCTACTGTGTTTGTCTTTGCAAGGCAAAACTACCATACTATATGTGATTCATTCCTGTTGTTTTATCCCCCCCCCCTTAAAAGTTTAAATGTTTATGAAATTTTCATGTCGATCAATTTTCAAAGTTTAATGTTATCCAGTGTCATATTCTTAATTCAACCAAACTTGTGAGAAATGATTTGAACAGACTGTCAGTTGTCCATTGCTTACAGTACTAAGAGATAGACATTATTAGATTGAAATATTTTTAAAGAGATGCCAGCAGTGAATTAGCATCCTATTTAAATGGATAAAAGTCAGTTGAGGCATTAGATTATATGCAGTATTCTATTAAGAAGAAATAATAATGCTCATGTGATTTTAGCATTGTGGCAGTAGACGTTTTTGAACTGCATACCACAATACTGTGCTAAGAATGTAGGCTTATCTGTGTAACTTTGTACATATGTATGTATAGAGGCACAGACTTGCAAATGTATATTTTATATTACATATATATTGTAAATATGTTACAAAATAAAGAAGATTTGTAAAGATTCAGATGTAGTTATATATATTGAAGGTAATAAATTGTTATCTTAAAGACAGATCATGTTATCTATATTTCTCAAAGTTCCAGCTGTATAGAAATGATGGTCTAGTCAAATAATATCTTACTGTTGCAAGATATGCTATGTAAAGATGCTGCACTTAAACTTTTAATGCTGCCATTCTCAGCTAGGAAAATTGTTTACTGTTCTTGTAAGGAAACCAGCAGTTTGAAGTAGATTGTGTCTTACTGCCTATGTGATGAGTGCAAAACTGTTATCAAAAGTTGACTTCTGGTAAATTGTGTGACTGAGTCAGATGATTTACATATGTACTAGAAATGGGAGTGTATTGTATTTTAGTGACATCAAAATCAATGCTGTAGCTATAGTTTTCAGAGCATTTAGAGTATTCCAGTTGCAGGATATATCAAGTTTCACCACTACAGAAAATATTTGAATTGAATAATGACACTAAATCTCCCAATCATATTTATCTTTTAAAAGTTGATTGTTAGACTATAATTTACATTTAAATAGTATATAATGTTTTCTGTAGCTTAATGACATTTTTCTATCTTGTGTACTTGCAATTATGTTTGTGTTTCTGTGGACTAAGCTTTTTTTCTTTCTCTTTTTTTTTTTTTTGGTTAGCCTCATGAATTCCCTTCACTGCAACTGCTCCCCAGGTACTATATGTTTGAAGGTATACAGTATGTATATGTAAGAGGTATGTTTAAGCCCAAGCATTTTGGCTTGAACTTTTGAGTTGAATATTTGAGTGATGACTGACACTTCATTTTCTGGGATAAGCAAGGAACTGGGATGCTAATGTAATATTTGGCAGCCATAGGCTATGATTCCTGCTAATCACAGAATCGTGAAGTAGAAATGATATTTTCTTTTTTTGGCCATATTTTTCAGTAGAAAAAAAATTGCCGAATGGGGAGTCTTTTTTTCTGTTAGATTATAATAAAATACCCTGCTCACAGTTCTTCAATCTGTTTATATGCAGTAGATATTCCTTTTTTTCTCTTTTGCACATCCCCATTAAGCATTTTTTTGCATCATTGATCACTAATGTGGTTCATTTGAAATTCTATCAATTATAGCATTAAGGTTTGAGTACGTTTTAAAATAAACTATAAATGAGCTGTGCTGTGATACATATGTGTCATTTAGCTACTATGTAGCTGTAATGTTATGGAGTCAATATTTTCACAGTTCATGTATTGTTTATTACATGTGAATATTTTTGGTAAATGGAACTTTAGAATCAGCAAACATCAGAGTGTTTTAATGACCAACAATAAAAAAAGAAGCTATTTGTGGATGTGGCAGTTTAAGGTGTTTATCTGCATGACCACTATAGGCTATGAGTATCATGGGGTTGAGGTTAACTGTAGATGACACACACAATGCACAGGGCTTCCTATCTTGCCACAGTAAACACAAAGATTCAGCCTTATCCAATTTGTGACATAAGAAAAGAAGTGCACGGCAACCATCTTCGATCCTTAAGCTTGGAATAGTAAAAACTGAGATCCCTTGGAGTATGTCTTGGCTGGCTGCTATTCAAAGGTAGTGGCTTAGTTGAAGGCTGCTTTACCACTCATACCTATCACAATGTTCTTTTATCACTGCACTGGGGAAGTTCCTAGAAACTAGTATGTCACCTAATGGTATAATATATGAGAAAATAAATATTTATAAGGACTGCCTCTTATTTTTTATAACCTTGGATCACTACTAAACTGAAAGAAAATAACCTTGAGTCCCTTAATGCCCTTGCAAAATAAAAGAAAATGAAAGAAATGATTGAGATATGATAAACTTTAGCACTATCTACAGGAGAACCATATATGGTGCAGAAGAATCATGTATGGATCTTTCATATAGTAGGCCTGCCTACTCTGAAACAATAAAGTGCATTTTGATGTAGAAATCAATGAAATATGTGCTATAGACTGACAGCTTTCCTGACCCACTTTCCTCACTGCCCATGCTTCCCAACTTTCTCACCTTTTTGGTTATTTGTTACATATTCATATTCATATATATATATATATATATATATATATATATATATATATATATATATATATATATATATATATATATATATATATATATATATATATATATATATATATATATATATATATATATATATATATATATATATATATATATATATATATATATGTGTGTGTGTGTGTGTGTGTATAGATAGATATATAGATTATAAATAGTACTTTTAAATATAAATAAAATAAACTGGAAACTAATTCAATATTATGAAAATGGAAATGCCACAACAAGATAACTAGTGATGGGAAGAAACTCAAAACAAAAATCTTTCTGAAATGATCTGATTTCACTGCAAGTACCCTGTTGCAAGCACTAGGAGAGTCACTTCTTTCACAAGACTTTATTTTGAGTAGAGAAGGACAGTTACTTTGATTTGATGCCCTCCCTTATCCCATATCATGGGCATCACCAGATGCAAAGTGAAATATGATAGATTATACCTATTTTTTAAAAGAAAAATTAAAAGCATATGACAGTTGAAAGGTATTTCAAGATTACATTTAGTTTACAAGGTGCAAAATAATACACAAAATTTGTGGAGGAAATATAAGTGAGTGATGTTGACAGTTGCAGTCATAATCATTATAACTGCTGTGATAATAAGCAAAATGGGTTTCAACTCACTTCCAAAACCTAGATGGCACCACTTTCTCTAGCACCAGCAGGAGAGAGAGCCTTGAATGGCACCCATCTACGGTCTCTAGCAAGCACTATCTCTATAGAGCGATGGCACATAGCAGGTTGCGGACCTCTTACTCTA
>BOPN01001427.1:230000-235000 GCA_017312705.2 Penaeus japonicus
GTGTGTGTGTGTGTGTGTGTGTGTGTGTGTGTGTGTGTGTGTGTGTGTGTGTGTGTGTGTGTGTGTGTGTGTGTGTGTGTGTGTGTGTGTGTGTGTGTGTGTGGATATGTATGTATATATGTATGTTTGTATATATATATATATACATATATATACATATATATATATATATATCACACACACACACATATATATATATATATATATATATATATATTTACGTATATGAAAATTTGTGATCTTTTTATTATTATCATCATTATTCCTCTATATGCACACATACACATAAGTTTTAGTTTAGCATGTACATTCTACTTTTTTCTGTTTTCACTCTAAATCAAGGAATTTTTTTTATAATAATGAGATAACTGCTGCAATAGCTGCAACATATGAACATATGCATGCACCTTATGAACAAACACCTCTAAAAAAAGCAAAAAAACTTAACATGCCCTTCCATTTTGACTGTAGCAGTATATTGTTATGTACCCAGCAACAATATATCAACTTTATCAGTGTGTTCCAGACAGGTAGGAACTGACATTGTAATAATAAATACTGGGTTAATCTCATTGACAATCTAATGTAGTCAAATTCCTTCATGGTGCAAATATAATCAATGTAAAAGTAGTAAGGAAACCACACTATATCCTGTTGATGTTTTTTTCTGAACAAATGACACTACTTTAAGCAATTACTGGTATTCTTAATCTTTTTTTTTCTGTATAATAAGAAACCTTACTCAAATACAATGTAAACCACAACCAGCATTACCTTCATAACCCAAAACTTGAAAACATCAAAATATTTATAAAGGGTATGAAGTCAACCCATTTCTTTCTCCACTATAATTACCGGCATTGTTTTAAGAAGAGAGAAGACTTCGCTGGTTCTCACAACGATCTCCTGCACAGTCTCGCAACCAGCTTTGCAGAGGAAAGCTGTATTCCTCTGTGGATGCTGCTGTTGTTGCTGCTGTGAGTCGCTGCCTCCTGGTTGGATGCTCTGACCACCTGATAAACAAATAGAATAATCTCTATGATTTATTACTAGGATCATATACATACAAACATAAATACATACATACATACATACATATTCACAAACACAAAAACATGCACACAGACACACACACACACACACACACACACATATACATACACAGATATGATATATACATATATATAACGCTGCTAAAAGCATATGTATGTCTGAAATAGAGTCCTTCAAGTCCTGATAGCATACCTGTGTGAGATCCTGGGTTCATCTGTCCTGTGTAGGGGCTCCTCATCATGCCTGTTGATCCTCCACTCATAGCCATGTCTGTGAATAAAAATGTACTAATCAATAAAAAATAAATAAATAAAATTATCTGGTAATCATCTTTTGAATACATATTACCATACAAATTGCATAGCCTATGAATAATTTTTTTATAGCCTGTGATGAATTCAAGACAGTGATCTACACTATCTGCTTATATAAAATAATAACAAGTGGATGTAACAAACTAAACTTAAATCATTAGTAAATTATCAACAAAATAGTATCAGTAATCATATTTAAAACACAATTCTCTATCCTTTTTAAAACATTCTCTAGAATTGACAAGTTATTTTGCAGCATCTGATAAAATGAAAATATACATCAGGGAAGCATAAAAATTTGCATTTATGTTATTATGCTAGCGTTCCTGATATGATGTGATTACTGTGACCTCAAACATGTGCTAGCAGGATAGAGTTTGGACTGATTATTTTTTTATGACAAATTGCTAGGGATGTCTACAAATAATCACAGTATCCCCGAGATAACACAGTCGTTAGCGTGCTGACTTCCCATCCCCGTGGTTAGCAGATCGAGCCCCATCCAAGCTGGTGAGTTTCTGCTGTTACCCAGCGGTCACTGCCATGTCCGGGCATCATGGTGGGTAAGGACCAAGCTCAGGTCACGTCAACACTCGTTGGCACACTCTCACATGAGTCAGCACACACTGACACAGGCGGGTTCGCCTCAGTGCATATAAACCGTGCAAATATCTGCTCCACAAACTTAGCTTACCTTTATCCTTGTGATCACAGTGATGAAAGAACCTATGATTTTACTGATTTTATGAATAGTAATTGTCCAGAATAGGACTACAAAAAAGATATGGAAAAATAAACAATACTGTACTTTAACCCTATTGAGAAGGGCTACATTTTAAGATTGTCAGCCTGGGCTAGGCTTCTAAAGATGTATATGTTTTTTTATTGATTTCTAGACTTATGGTTTGATATGTGAGTATATATATGATATATTAGCAAAGTAATACTAATTAACTAGTATGATGACCTAGTTAAGAACTGCTGGATTATATTGCTTTATTTCAACAAAAGGGGAAAAAATAGGAAAGAAATACAACCCCCTGGAATATATCTATCAAATAATGGTTAAAAGTATTGAAATAAAACCCACTGATCTAGGAAATTATCTGTGTAAGTGAACATATCAGCTCAATAATATATTAAAAGGGTACCTACTGTGACTTTACAAATTACCACAGCAAAGGCCAGCAAACCTGTCAAATATATATCATTAAAGTATAGTACATGTAGACTTCTCTTGCAATTTTTGTCAAACAAAGAACCAAAGTCTATCAAGCCAGAATATAAATGGCAGAAATTTACTGGCCAATGCCAAAACATGAACCATAAAGGACCATGTCAAGTGATTGCTTGATATGGACCTATTCTGGATACCTTTAAATCTAAGAAAAGTGATAATCAAGTCATTGAATTAATTTATCAATCTACTATTTTAAATCACTGCTTCTTTTGTGCAATGACTTTTCCTATAAAATGATTTCTGGAACAAAAAACTGTCATTTATTTCAAATAAAGAACTAGCCCATATCATATCTGAATTTTTTGGCCTATGGCACACAGGCCATTTAGCTTGACTTAAGACTTTAGGTCATCCTTTCCATTAAGTCTAGCCTACTTAATTATCCTTTGATTAATATAATCAAAATGGAAATTTTCAAATATTCTCCTCTTGTAACTGCTCTTCAACCTTCATGTGAAACAACTAGTTTGGGTAAATTTTCTGAATAATGCTGCATTACTAAATACCACAAAAGTGGTATCAATGGATTCCTCTCAAACTCTACTATTCATGTATAATGGATATAATGTGCGATTCTACCCCTTGTACCCCAAAATCTGGGTCCCAATAGTAGAGGAGGGCATGAAGTAGATCAGGGAAATTGCGGGGTAAAATATAAATTCAGGGCTTATTTTGTATGAGAAGTCTTAACCCAATTACCTACCTAACTTTGCCTAGTTTTGAAGTTGGCCCTAGCCAAGGGGGGGCTTTGCCCCCTCCCAGGACCCCCCGTTTTTTAAGGCACTTCGTGCTACCTTGTACTACTTTGGGGCATATTTCATATGCAAAATTTTAACCCAATTACCTACCACACTTTGCCTAGTTTTGAAGTCAGCTTTGGCCAAGAGGGGGCTACGCCCCTCTATGGACCCCCCTATTCAGGGCACTTCATGATACATATGACACATAATTAATTCTGTAGATGATGATGCCGCGACCACGAATAGCCCTCACACCGTGCCATGATGACACCAACTGAGACTTCGTCTCATATATTCCTCAGGATAGGAAACTAGGACTGATAATGATGTGACCGCTCAAAAGAGGGCACTCTATATTTATGCTAGATTTATACAATGGGGAATATTGCACTATCTATTGAGAGAACATAACAGTGTATGCAGGTGATTCATTGAGGGTTTCCAGTCCACAGCTCATCAGTAGTCATAAATATGTAAACACAACCATGTTTGAATTTCAGGCCAAGGATGGTGGTTATCAACGAATTTTGTACAAGGTATGGATCGACCAGGATCCCCCTGCTAGGGATAACTTCAAAACTAGGTTAAGTTAGGTAGGTAATTGGGTTAAGATTTTGCATATGAAATATGCCCCAAAGTAGCACAAGGTAGCACGAAGTGCATTAAAAAAGGGGGACCCAGACTGTGGGGTTCAGGGGTGGAATCACACATTATATCCACTTTATATGAATAGAAGAGGTTGAGAGGAATATATTGATGCCACATTTGTGGTATTTAGTAATGCAGTGTTATTCAGTAAATTTACCCTAGTTTGGAACCATTTAACCCATTGATAGTGGATGGCAAGATTTGCTGTCAAGGCAGCATTGGTCATAAACGAGGTTGGCACCATGCCAAACACCATAAGCCCGCCACATGACTGTATACATATTTTATAAAAAAATGTGACTAATGGGTTAACGGTCTAAAATTGTTAAACATTTACAAAAAGAAAAAAACAACAATTAACAAACAAATCTTTATGAAGTCTGAAATAAACCCAAATAAGAGGTAACAACTACAAAATAATCTGATTTGCACCACAATCAACCAAAATAAAAATGAACATCTATCTAAATGTTCAGCAGTGACATTTTCGAGCTTTCTATGAACACTGACTTCGGGTTGATTTGAGGCTTTGTTTAGATTTTTCACACTAATACTACTATTACTACTACTACTAATAACAGTAATAAAAGAACCCAATTGAACCTAAGATAGAGCACAATTTACGGAAATTTTTAGTAATGAGGACCTAGGCTTCTAAATATTCTCTTTATGCTTTACAATGTAACAAATGCAATGGTCACAAAAAAGTTATGAAAAATCACAGGACATCTAACTAAACATTTCCATGTTGAATTGGCATCATTTCGGTTCAAAGGATTTTTAATAAAGTTATTTTGGGTTGCTTCTAGACAGGTCGGCCAACCTCAAACTCAGCCTCCAAGTTCGTTTTCTTTTATAATCAAAACAGTCTGTCTAACCTGATTTATTCTACAGTGGTATAAACCGATGTGATCAATAGATTGTGAACCGCCTTTGCTAGCAGAAAGAAGGCGGAGTTTGTAGAAAGGCGACTTGACATTATTTTTCTCTCACAGTAATATCTCT
>BOPN01001427.1:257500-260000 GCA_017312705.2 Penaeus japonicus
ATTCATAAAAAGGAGGAAAAGAAGTTTTGATAATTTGAATTCTATGTAGCGTGAATATGTAATGTATATTTAGTCACTAATACATTCATGGAGGCACCGAGTGAATAATTTTGTTTGCTTTCATTGTGTCAACCCGACGAAATTCAGGAGTTCTAGATTCATGTTGTAATATGCAGTGATCTCAACGTCGATTTTATGTAAAAATGCAGATTCTGCAGGAAAGTGTCCTTCGACTTTCGTCTTTAAGAAGTTCCCGTGTTTCGTCTTTGTTTCAAATCCAAAACGTTTATATATATATATATATATATATATATATATATATATATATATATATATATATATATATATGTATATATATATATTTTTTTAATTATTTTATTATTATTTTTTATTTATTATTATTATTTTTTTTTTGGCACAACGTATCTTCTGTGTAATTCAATCACTTCATGCTCATAAGGGAAAATTATTAGGAAATACTTATCAATTAAACGCAAGATATGGAGTGGGAAGACACTTAATTGATAAGAATGTTTATTAACAACTTTTAAGGTTGTAAGATTGAATTCAACATTTTGATTAAACATGTTAATCAATAATATACATGATGAATGACATCGTGTCTTGTAAAAGTGTTCGTTTCCATTTATACATTCATGAGCTATTGTCAAAATGTTCAAGTTTTTTTTTTTTCTTGGATATGTTGCACTCAAGGGATACACAAACCGAGTAATCGCCTATTTAAGTCCGGTGTTGCTGATGCGAAATGTTTTAACGGTATAATCATTATTCCTCATGTTTTGTTGTGATATATTCCTTTATATCGGAAATGATTCCCTTTGTCTGTATAATAATTTCCCCCCTTTTTTTCTTCGCATTACCCTACCACTGTGGCATAAAGATGTATATCAATGCACTATATCTTGATTATTCATTCTTGGGTAAATGTAAATAATTACTGAAGATCCTTGGTTAATGAAAATTATACAAACACACACACACGCCCATATCTATTTACCCTGTACGATTGTTTCATAAATAGTCAAAGCACTACGAAACCTCATTGTAGTAAATGACAGCCAATGACAGCTCATTCATAAAAAAAAAATAATAATCTTAGGGTTAAAGGTTAAAGGTTGAGGGGGAAGGGGTCAACC
This sequence comes from Penaeus japonicus, assembly GCA_017312705.2. Lineage (NCBI taxonomy): Eukaryota > Metazoa > Arthropoda > Malacostraca > Decapoda > Penaeidae > Penaeus > Penaeus japonicus. The sequence continues at coordinate 258,658 of BOPN01001427.1, forward strand.
TCTCACAGAATGGCTATTGTTCTCGGGGAAGTAAATGCGAGTGCCATCATAGCAGCTGATCACTTTGGAATGAACAGCTTGAGAAATGGTGTTAGTTTGTTATCACTGACGTCCACACATTCACGGAATGTAAACGGAGATAATTAAACTCTGAGATATAGCTCTGGCATTTATAAACATCAAAACAGACAAAGCAGTCGTTTTTTTTAATCGGTAAGCTGCAAGTTATTAAATACACCACCAAGCTGCCAAACACATCGTCACCTCGATTTTAAAACTGAATATAGTGTTTCTGAACCATAGCTGTTTGGCCCTTACACAGATAATACGGGATTTCACAAGGAAGGGAGAGAGGGAGAGAGAGAGAGAGAGAGAGAGAGAGAGAGAGAGAGAGAGAGAGAGAGAGAGAGAGAGAGAAAGAGAGAAAAATAAAGAGAGAAAGAAAGAGAGAGAGAGAGAGAAAGAAAGAAAGAGAGAGAGAGAGAGAGAGAGAGAGAGAGAGAGAGAGAGAGAGAGAGAGAGAGAGAGAGAGAGAGAGAGAGAGAGAGAGAGAGAGAGAGAGAGAGAGAGAGAGAGAGAGAGAGAGAGAGAGAGAGAGAGAGAGAAAAATAGAGAGAGAGAGAGAGAGAGAGAGAGAGAGAGAGAGAGAGAGAGAGAGAGAGAGAGAGAGAGAGAGAGAGTGAGTGAGTGTCAGTCAATTCCATAAATCCTAAAAGTACACAACATATAACAATTTCCATATTAAACAATAATCTTTCTCAATGCAATGTCAAAATCAACTTTCACAAAATAATACAAACTGACTTATAACTCTTCACTTATAATATTGTTTCAGTCGTAGTTTTAAATTTTATTTATTCATTTTTTCAGCTTTCAGTTAATAATCACTAAGCTGCAAAGTAAATCCTCACCTCGATATAAAACTGAATATAGTGTTTCTGAAACTAGAACAATTTTGACAGTTACACAGATCACACGAAATTTCACAAGGAACGAAAGTTCAGAATAACTCTTTCGGGAAACGTGCATTGAAAAAAGGATACTGACACACATCTAAGTAAAGAGCTCTATGAATCATATACTTTAAAAGCAAACTAAAAGTTCGACACCATGGGTTGCCTGGAGAGAGTTAAACAAAAGAAGCCAGAAAGATAAGCAACCTAAGCCACACGATAACTACACAAAGCCAGATTGTAGTTGAAAAAGTCTCCTATTGACTGAAAGGTCAAAGGTTGCGCTCTCCTCTATCATAAAACAGAACTTGAAAAATAAATGATCATACAGTGCAGAGAGCGACTCTTGATTTTATCCATCTACACTCCCTTGATTTAATGATAAAGTCT
>BOPN01001427.1:281303-288803 GCA_017312705.2 Penaeus japonicus
AGAGTCTAAGAGCATTAGATATATGAAAATAGTCCTAAATCTAGTCCTAAATAACATTGGGTCTAACTCAAATATTTATTATTTTTGTCTTTAAACCAGTGGTTCCCAAAATGGGGCGGCATGATTTCGCCTGCCAAATATTGCAACTTTGCAAGAGACAAATACACATATGACGGAAAATCGTCTATACGTGATACATTTGTGCGAAGCAAAATATACAAGTCACCCCCACCTATCCGCTTTCTATAACTTAATCTCTCTTGAGTCTTGACGCGTTCCTGATACCACTGACTCGCACTGCCAGCAGTATTCACATCTCAAAATATTACCACCCGCTGCACCTTCAGTTACCTAAGTAAGCCTACTTATGGTATATAGATTGATTATTGATGTGTTTCTTTCACGATAAACCATGCTGTTTTTGACATGAATTAAGTCTATCGTATTTCTATATACACTACCTTATGGTGGGTGTATGTAAAAAAATATATTATTTTGATACATAATTGGAAATGTATATTTACATACTGCGTGCGTTTTCATCAGTGATTTTCATTTACTGATCCATGTCCTCGTGATACTAAATTTATGCGAATCTGACCTGTATAATTAGTATTGTTATTATCTTTAACAGAGTTATGATCATCGTCTTTATCAAATTTAATATAAATATTCAAATATTTTCAATTTCTTACGATTTACCGTATCAATTACAGACACGAAGGATAATCCTCATCTCTGCAATGATGATGTGACCTGAGCTGATTGTTTTCTTTCCTTTGCAGATGTTAAGTTTTTTCTTTCTTTTTTATATTAGAATAAGAGATGAAATCTTATTATGCGATCATCAGATAGATGTATTTACTGCTTTGAAAATATTATCGCATGTAATACTGATAAGTGTTTGTTGTATGCATGTAACAACGTTTAACTGGAGGGTGAATATATAATTTGATATAAATTTAATTGCATTAAATAATTCCTTCCCTCTCCTACCCCCCCCCCCCCATCCCCTACCTCTCTTCCTCTCAAATCCCCTCCTTCCCCATCCTCCCCCCTTTTCCCACATCCCCTCCAAACCCTTTCCTCCCACATCCTCTCCTCTCTTTTTCCCCCTTCCTCTCTCATCCCCCTTCCTACCATTCCCCCTTCCTCCCACATCTCCTCCCCCCTCTTACCCCCCCCCCCTTTCTCCAATATCCCCTCCCCTCTCCTCCTACCACTCCCCCTTCCTCCAATATTCCCTCCCCACCCTTCCTATTCCATCCCCTCCTCTCTCTTCCCCCTCCCTCCCTCATCCCCACTCTCTCTCTCTCTCTCTCTCTCTCTCTCTCTCCTTCGCCCCCTTCACACTAACTCCCCCCCCCCCTTCTCCCACTCTTCCTGCTTCCCCCCCGCCCTCTCTCTCACCCATCACCCACCCCACACTCCGCACCCCACGCCCTCTCTCTCTCTCCCTCCTTCCCTCCCCCTTCCCCCTCCTTCCCTCCCCCTTCCCCCTCCTTCCCTCTCCCTTCCCCCTCCTTCCCTCTCTCTCACCCATCACCCACCCCACACTCCTTCCCCCCTCCTTCCCTCCTCCTTCCCCCTCCTTCCCTCCCCCTTCCCCCTCCTTCCCTCCCCCTTCCCCCTCTCTTCCCACCTCCCCATGCGCCGTGTTACGTATTGTATGCAGGCTATTATAAACGAGCAAATGATACACAACCATTAATCTTCTGAAAACACGTTCATATTACAGTCTCTTTAATGGGGACAATCTATCGGCGCTACGTAATGCTGTCGCTCTGATGTTTGTTCTCTTGGTTAGAATAAAAATGGATTATGAAAGTGGAGGGGGGGGAGGGAAGGGGAGGGGGTATAATTGAGACACGTAGGTGAGGAAAATATATATGTGTGTATTGTGTGTGTATGTTTCTCTCTCTCTCTCTCTCTCTCTCTCTCTCTATCTATCTATCTCTCTCTCTCTCTCTCTCTCTCTCTCTCTCTCTCTCTCTCTCTCTTTCTTTTTTTCTTTAATATGTAGGTAGGTGTTTGCATCTGTGTGTTTAGGAGCGTGTGCAAAGGTGATAAAGCGTGTGTGTGTGTGTGTGTGTGTCCATGCGTGCATACGTGTGTTTACCTGTGACTTTGTGGTGAGTTATACGAAACTGAACTTTAAGAAAATATTTGTCTTCTCAAAATTACCATCATAGTTACAAATCACAATACAATCCTGTCGATGATAAGGATGATAATGATAATTATAACAAATACTGATACTGATGATGATAACAATGATAATAATGATATTGATGATAACAATAATTATGATAATTATAATGCTGATGATAATGATAAGTGTGAGAATAAAGATAATGATAATGATTTTGATAAAATGAATAAGGATAATAGTGATAACGGATAATAGTAATAATTATAATAATCATATTCATAATGACAATAATGTCGGCAATAATCATATCAATTTGATGAAAATAACATTAATAATACCAGTAGTGATAACAATGATAAGGGTAACAATAACTATGCTGATAATGGTATTGATAATGATGATGATGATGGTGACAGTGATGATATGCAAATGATAATAGTAACACCAGTGACAGAATTCGATAATAATATTTGAAAAGACGTACTTCTAAGAATTAATTGCTCGAATATGTAATAACGTAGTTATTTTGGCTATCTATACATTTGTTATATATATATATATATATGTATATATATATATATATATATATATATATATACACATATATATATTATATGTGTTAATTTTTTGTACTTTTACATATTTTGGTATATACTTTTATATGTTACATATATTTTTTTTTATATTTCATTTATCAGTACGTTTTTTTTTTATATATCATACACATATTTTGTTTCCTTCAACTTGTTTCAACCTTTTGCAGTCTTTATCATAATTATTTATCCTTATTTTGTACATAATTTTTCATGTGTATGTTCACTTTGTCGACTGATGAAAGTTTTTTCTTCTCATTTATATATTTTTGTTCATATTTTTTCACTTTTTTTTCTAATTAGATTTCTCAAATCAACCGGAAAAAGCAGATCAACTCATTAAATGGTCATTATTTTTCGCACGATTTCAGAACATTTCGTAAAAAAAGACTAACATTATAAAATCTTATCTGGAATAGGTATATAAAGAAAATGAAAAATATGGAGATGAAAAACGAAGGAAGAGAAGAAGGAAGAGAGAAAGAAGAACTAAATGCTAAACAGGGTAGAAAAACTAATATAGACGAAAATTAAAAAGACAAGAAAATAAGAAACGAAAGAACAAGAAAATTATAAACGAAAGAACAAGAAAATCAGAAGCGAAAGAACAAGAAAATAAGAAGCGAAAGAACAAGAAAATCAGAAGCGAAAGAACAAGAAAATAAGAAGCAAAAGAATAAGAAAATTATAAACGAAAGAACAAGAAAATAAGAAACGAAAGAACAAGAAAATAAGAAACGAAACAACAAGAAAATAAGAAACGAAAGAAAAAGAAAATAAGAAGCGAAAGAACAAGAAAATAAGAAACGAAAGAACAAGAAAATAAGAAACGAAAGAACAAGAAAATAAACGAAAGAACAAGAAAATAAGAAACGAAAGAACAAGAAAATAAGAAACGAAAGAACAAGAAAATAAGAAACGAAACAACAAGAAAATAAGAAACGAAAGAACAAGAAAATAAGAAGCGAAAGAACAAGAAAATAAGAAACGAAAGAACAAGAAAATAAACGAAAGAACAAGAAAATAAGAAGCGAAAGAACAAGAAAATAAGAAACGAAAGAACAAGAAAATAAGAAACGAAAGAACAAGAAAATAAGAAGCGAAAGAACAAGAAAATAAGAAACGAAAGAACAAGAAAATAAGAAACGAAAGAACAAGAAAATAAGAAACGAAAGAACAAGAAAATAAGAAATGAAAAAATTTACTGCGAGGAAAGGAATGATAATAGATGAAAAATAAAGCAGAAAAAAGTCACTTGCACAAGCGATTGCGCGCTCAAGATCAAGACTTATTGAGTGTGCTTGCAAGCGGAACACAATACCCTCTAGCAAGCAAGCAGGCTAGGATCATTATGGAGTATTGAGGATCGGATGTGTGTGTGTGTTTGTGTGTGTACACACACACACACACACACACACACACACACACACACACACATATATATATATATATATATATATATATATATATATATATATATATATATATATATGCATATATATATCATATATTAAATATATATATGCATATTTATATATATATATATATATATATATATATATATATATATATATATATATATCATATATATATTATATATATATTATATATATATATATATATATATATATATATATATATGTGTGTGTGTGTGTGTGTGTATGAAAATGCAAGATTTTCCATAGATTCCTAGGTCCGCTGCCTAATAGTACACCGACATGCTGTATAATCACAACCCCTTTATGGCTGCAATACCCCAAGAGGCTCAAATCCACAACTTCTGAAAGCCGTATATTATAAACAGGGTAATTACCTTCTTGGCATATCTATGTTATGGTTAATTTTGAAAACTCAACATGTACTTTAATTAATATTATGTCATATTTTGATATAGACTGTATATAAATACTAGCTTATAACAAGAGCTTATCTAGCGTCTTTGGGCAAAATGGAAATGCATTAGTTTACATCCAACTTTCCTGTCCAGGTAAGATGGTTTATGTTCGAGCAGAATGAGGTAGTTTCTTCACCTGGGAGTGAATGTGATTTTTTGAGGGTGTTATTGTTATTGTTATTATTGATATCGTTGTTGTTATTACTATTATTATTATTATTATTATTATGAAGTAGATCGTGTATTCTGAAGAATGAAGAAGGTGGGTAGGATTATCTGCCTCTGAAATATGAAATATGAAGACTTTTTAAAATTAATATCTTGTTTTGATGAGTATTGTTTAGTTTCGTTTTTACTCTGAAAATGGTTTTATTAAATAGCTAGATTTTCCAGAACAGTCGGAGTATTTCAAACATGTGACACAAAGCAATTCCCATGGAGACGGACTGAAACAGCTTGGCAAGTACTAAGAGCAAAAAGAGCAATTCCTTGCCGCCAGCCGTTCTCTGAGAGGCAAAAGGTAAGAAATTCAAATGTTTAACTCATCAATTTGTACGTTAATTAAGATAACGTGGCCTACATATCAGAACATAACTTTTCCTCGCCATCCATCGTAATACAATAAATGTTCATCACAAACATAATTTGTCCATCCTAGCTAGCGGGATGGTCGGGATTGCCTCTTGCAAGTCAATGCCACCTCATCGCCGACCCCCAACCAGTCCCTCTCTTAGTTTTGATGGAGACGAGGATAAGAAATCCGGTCCCGCAGAGTGAAGACAAATGGTAGAACACGGAAGACCACCATTCTGAGTAAAGCATAGCGCCTTCGTTACTGATTTTTTTCCCGAAACACGTCACACTCTCGAGAGTCATTGCCCAGATCAAAAAAAATAATTTTGGATTCCATCAGGGATGCTAACTTCTAGATCTAAAAGTAGACGCGAACAGCTGCATCGTAATATGCCGACAATAGCGAACGAAACCTATAACCTACTCCATGGGCAGAACAGTCTGTTGAGTGTTCTATGTTGTTGGAGAAATTAAAACTTTGGTAGTGTTCATACAATGTTAAAATGTCTTTATTCGAATACTGATTATAATAACACAAACACATGAAAAGGTTAAGGACAAGGATTTTGAAATAAAACCCCATTTTTTCCACTACCAATTACAATTCTAATAAAAGATTTTTAAAATTGTATCTCGCAATTCCCATTTGGATGAAAATGTCCAAACATCCAAGCTGACGAAATGACCTCATGTTACTGGCCTTAAAAGTTATTAATGACTCGATTCCACACACTAAAGAGCAGCTCGTGTGGTCATCGCGGTAACGACACTCTTGAATGCTGCTTTTCAGTCGCACTGTTGGCTCGGTTGACGTCATGTTTCTTTTATTCGGTCGGGTGTTATTGTGTCCCTCCCCCCCCCCACCCCCCATCGCTCTCTTCTGGATATCACACACACACGCATAGACACACACACACACACACACACACACACACACACACACACACACACACACACACACACACACACACACACACACACGCACACGCAAACATACATATTTGTGTGTATGTATATATGTATATATATATATATATATATATATATATATATATATATATATATATATATATATATATATTATATATATATATCATATATATATATATATATGTGTGTGTGTGTGTGTGTGTGTGTATGAAAATGCAAGATTTTCCATAGATTCCTAGGTCCGCTGCCTAATAGCACACCGACATGCTGTATAATCACAACCCCTTTATGACTGCAATACCCCAAGAGGCTCAAATCCACAACTTCTGAAAGCCGTATATTATAAACAGGGTAATTACTTTCTTGGCATATCTATGTTATGGTTAATTTTGAAAACTCAACATGTTCTTTAATTAATATTATGTCATATTCTGATGTAGACTGTATATAAATACTAGCTTATAACAAGAGCTTATTTAGCGTCTTTGGGCAAAATGGAAATGCATTAGTTTACATCCAACTTTCCTGTCCAGGTAAGATGGTTTATGTTCGAGGTAATTACTGAGGCCCTTGTCCTCTTTCACCGCAGAATGAGGTAGTTTTTTTGAGGGTGTTATTGTTATTGTTACTATTGATATCGTTGTTGTTATTACTATTATTATTATTATTATGAAGTAAATCGTGTATTCTGAAGAATGAAGATGGTGGGTGGGATTATCTGCCTCTGAGATATGAAATATGAAGACTTTTTTTTTTAATGAATCTCTTGTTTTGATGAGTATTTAGTTTCGTTTTTACTCTGAAAACTGTTTTATTAAATAGCTAGATTATCCATAGCAGTCGAAGTATTTCAAACATGTGACACAAAGCAATTCCCATGGAGACGGACTGAAACAGCTTGGCAAGTACTAACAGCAAAGGGGGCAATTCCTGCCGCTAGCCGTTCTCTGAGAGGCAAAAGGTAAGAAATTCAAATGTTTAACTCAACAATTTGTACGTTAATCAAGATAACATGGCCTACATATCAGAACATATACCTTTTCCTCACCATCCATCGTAATACAATAAATGTTCATCACAAACATAATTTGTCCATCCTAGCTAATGGGATGGTCGGGATTGTCTCTAGCAAGTCAATGCCACCTCATCGCCGACCCCCAACCAGTCCCTCTCTTAGTTTTGATGGAGACGAGGATAAGAAACCCGGTCCCGCAGAGTGAAGACAAATGGTAGAACACGGAAGACCACCATTCTGAGTAAAGCATAGTGCCTTAGTTACTGATTTTTTTTCCCGAAACACGTCACACTCTCGAGAGTCGTTCCGCAGATCCAAAAAATAATTCTGGATTCCATCAGGG
>BOPN01001427.1:293803-299429 GCA_017312705.2 Penaeus japonicus
TGACCATGAATGCCTAACAGACAGGTAGACGGTAGACAACCTGAAACATATAAACAGACACAGAAACAGATACGTGCGCGCGCATCAAGGACGATTTCCAGGCAGCATCCAAGCACGAATAGACACGCTATGCCGTAATCATGCCTGACTTTCTTTACTAAGTGGAAGGCCAGATGATGCTGACAGGCATGACATCAATGGCGAGGGGAGAGAAGGATGAAGAATCCCAAAGAAATAGGATAATGGATTGAAATATTTATTTATTGAGAGGGAGGAGGAGCTGAAGTTAAAAGGATAATGAGGAGGAGGAGGAGGAGGGGGAGAAGGATAATGATGATAATAATGATGATGATGATGATGATGGTGATGATGATGATGATGATGGATACGGATAATGATAACCATTATAATAGTGATGATGATAATGATATCAATAATGATAACAGTAATGATAATGGGGAAGCAGTAACTATACTCACCAAAAATAGAATACATGCATATGGCGAATAATAAGATTTCGATGCATAAAGAGACACTATTGGCATTATAGTTTGGATTTATCAACCGCTTCCTTCTCCCCTCCTCCTTCGCCCCTTCACCCCTTTCCCCGTCACCTGCTCCCTTCCTTCACACCCCCTCCTCCCTCCCTTCAGCATCCCTTTACCCCTCCATCCCCTCCCTCCCCCTTCCCTCCCTTTCCTCTTCCCCCTCCCTCACCTCCCTCCCCCCTCCCCTCCCTCCCATCTTCCCCTTCACCCCCTCGACCCAATAATCCCTCCTCCCCCCCTCCACTCCCTCCACAAGACGCCAATTAGTCGGCAACATCTCTGCCACGGGGACTCCTGTCCTGCTCTTGTTGTTCACACCGGGTCTCAGCGCTGACTAATTGCATGCATGTGGCTGTGTGTGTGTCTGCTTGCCTGCTTGCCTCTCTCTCTCTCTCTCTTTCTCTCTTTTACTCTTTATCTCTCTCTTTATCTCTCTCTTTATCTCTCTCTTTCTCTCTCTCTCTCTCTCTCTCTCTCCCTCTCTCTCTCTCTCTCTCTCTCTCTCGTCGCTAATCCTCAAACAATCTCGCTTTTTTCCCTCCCTCTCTTCCTCCCTCCCTCCCTCGTTCTCCTTCCAACACCTCCCTCTCTCCCACCTTCGTTCCTCTTCCAACAATTCCCCTTCCACCCTCCCCCCCGTACTCCCTCCCTCCCACTCTCCCTCCCACCATCCCTCCCTCCCTCTTTCTCTTATTCCCTCCTTCTCATGTCCTTCCACCCAAAACCCCTTCCTTCCCTCCCTCCCTCCCTTTTCCCTTCGCTCATCCGGTCTCCCTTCTCATTACCCTTTTTTCAACATTCCCTCCCTCCTCTAACACCTCCCTCCTTCCTCCAACATCCCCTTCCCTCTTTCCTTCCTCCTCCCTCCTCCGCCTCTTTCCCTCTTCTCTCCCTCCTTCCTCCGTCCTCTCTCTCGCCTCCCTCCTTCCTCCTCTTTCCTTCTTCTCTCCCTCCTCCCTCCTTCCTCCAACATCCTCCCTCCTCCAACCCCGTTTACTTCCCTCCCTCCGTTACGTTACGTTACGAGTGGGAGGGAGGCGGTGGGAGTCACGAGCGCCCCTCCCCCTCTCTCCCCCCTCCCTCCTCCCTCCTCCCTCTCTCCCTCCTCCCTCCCTTGCCACGTGTGTGAGGGAGAGATCGGTAATAAGCTCTTCTGTTCCTAATTACAACTCGTAGGGCAATTTCATGCTTCAGGCAAGCAATTAGAATACTCCGATTTCTAGCCTCCTTTTGTAGGAATATTTGCCGTCTTGAGGAGCTGAAGGATGGTGAGATAATGGTGATATGGTGAGGTGATGATGACGATAGTATAGGGGGAGATAATGGTGATATGGTGAGGTGATGATGACGATAGTATAGGGGGAGATGATGGTGATATGGTGAGGTGATGGTGATGGTTATAGTGAGGGATGATGGGAATGGTTGAGGGTTATATGGTGAGGTGGTGGTGACGATAGTATGGTGAGGGATGATGGTGATATGGTGAGGTGATGGTGACGATAATAAAGTAGGGGATGATTCTGATGATATTGGTATGGTCAGGATGATGGTGACGGTTAGTATAATGAAGGATGAATTGATGGTGGTGCTATTGTGGTAAGTGATACTAATGGTTGTATAATGAAGGAGATGGAGATGGTGATGCTAACTAGCATGGTGAGATGATGGTGACGCTTATATGGTGTGGATGGTGGTTATGGTGATTTTAGTATGGTGAGGGATAATAGTAATGTTGATGCTGTTATGGTGAGGTGATGGTGATGGTGACGATACTTTAATGATGGAGATGTGAGTATGGTAAGGTGATGGTAATGCTAGTATAGTGAAGGAAATGGTAATGATGATGCTAATATGATATGGCGATGGTGACTCTATCTGTCGGTAAGTTGTGGTAAATTTAACGCTAGTGTAATGAAGGAGAGGGTGACGGTGATGAAAGTATGGTGAGGTCATGGTGTCGTTATAATGGTGCTGGTGACACTAGTAATTTTTTCCCCCCCTTGTACACAAAGAAAACAAACAAGCCCACACGCAAACACACCCACAAACAAACATGAATAGCATACGCGATTACATTACCCGTATCTTCCACACCTATACATATCTCAGTTACCCCCCCCCCCCTCCCATTATTCCAAAAGGACAGACATCACAGCGACAGCAGTGTGAGGCGACGAGAGATTATTCCCATTTAAAGAGACCGATGTAGGTATGTGTTTTCAGAAGATTAATGGACGTATGGCATTTGGTCATTAATTACAGTCTATAGACTATCCATAACGCTATACGGGAGGAGAGGAGGGTAGGGGGAAAGGGGGAGGGGGAAAAGGGGGGAGGGAGAAAGGGGATAGGGGCAGGGGGAGAGGGGGGGAGGGAGAAAGGGGATATAGGCAGGGGGAAAGGGGAGGGGGGGAGGAAGATAGGGGAAAGGGGATAGGGGCAGGGGGAGAAAGAGGAAAGGGGAGAGGGGGGAGGGAGAAAGGGGAAAGGGGCAGAGGGAGAGGGGGAGGAGGGAGAAATTGGGAAGGGACAGGGGGAGAGGGGGGAGGCAGAAAAGGGAAAGGGGCAGAGGGAGAGGGAGGGAAGGGAAAGGGGCAGGGGGAGAAGGGGGGGTGGGAGAGAAGGGGAGAGGATGTGGGGGAAGAGGGAGAAGGGGAGAAGGGGAAGTGTATGGTGTGGAGGGAAGGGGGGGAGAGAGGGGGTGTAGAGAGAGGGTGTGTGTGGAGGGAAGAGGGGGGGAAGGGTGTGTATGTGGTGTGGAGGGAAGGGGGAAGAGAGGGTGTAAGGTATGGATGGAAATGGGAGAAAAGGGGTGTGTGGAGGGAAAGGGAAGGTCGAGAGAGAGAGAAAATGGATCTTTGGGAGAAGGGAGAGAGAGAGGAGAGTGGAAGTGGGGATTTGGGAGAGGGGGGAGAGAGGGGAGAGGGGAGGAGGAGGGAGGACGTATTATTGATGGCCGCCTCCTTTAAGTCAACGTCCTTGGTGTCAAAGCTGCGTTTCTCGTTTTCGTTTTGGCGAAGAGGAGAAAAGGTGGATAAAGGGTTGAGGGGGGACAAAAATGAACATGAAAAGAGAGGTAAGTGGAGATTAACAAAGTGTTTATTTTTATCCGGAGGTAGATATCAATTCGTAATGACATTTATCAGAATGTTAAAAGTCACACACACACAAAAACACACACACACACACACACACACACACACACACACACACACACGCACACACACACACACACACACACACACACACACACACACACACACAAATACACACACACATACACGCACACAAATACACACATACAAATTACACCATGTAATTCGAAAGGAAGAGAACCATGATATACTAGATATCGAAAATAAATTTATAACATCATTTACGAAACAAAAAGAACATCAGAGATACTGACCAAAATAAACAACGTCATCATTAAAAGATACTCATATCTGAAATGAGATCTCACTCGATTATCGGTGCAGGCTATAATGTACAAGTGACAAAAAATATATAAATGATTGTACCTGATTTACGCTAATGACAAAACACAGTTGGAAAATCATACTTCGATTCTCTTTTTCCCGTAGATCACGGAGTTTCGAATTACATAGCACGATTTTCCATTCCAATTTCATTTTAACGCATGCTACAGATATGAGAAGAGTGACATACACCATTTATTTACGCTGATTTAGATCTACGACATTTGACATTATCAGCCAGTCCTACTTTTACTCTCCATTGTAGATAATAGAGTATAAATGAGAAGAAAAAAAAATAAAAAAAGAGTAACAAACGTGTGTATACTCACTCAAACCTGTGTTACGTTCATCACAACGAATTCTGTTCGTTCTCTTGTTAGACAGTCATACTTCCAAATGCTCTTACGAATTACTTTGGAAAGTATCCTTATGGTAATCAGCTTAAAAGGTATTACAGTGCATCGTGATGGAGAGATATCAGCGTGGGATAGGAGGCTGAGCTGTTCAAGCCATAAAGCCTTTGGCAAATAGATAATTATCCTTTATGTAATTACAGTAGGATAAAGCTTTCTTTGGGTAAACAGGAAAATATCTGAGTTGGATATCGTTCACTGTAAAGGCCTCGACTGTGTGAAGCACATTTGATGATGATGACAATCATGATCGTCTTGATGGCAAAAAATACATGATAATTACACCAGTGATGTAACGTCCATGAGATTATATATTTCATAAAGCATGCCATCAAAGTCTCATGAATCTGTTATTACAAGAGCAAGAGAAATGCTTACTTTCTTTCATGGATCAGTAGAGAAATTGATCAGATAAAAGTTTGGCAAAACAATTTACCGTGTTGATAATTGTAGAAAAAAAACTACTGAAGGCAAAATAATTTTATTGAAAAACTGATGCAAGTCTCTAAATGATTCTGGATTGCATTTCAGGTCTGAGAATGAAATTCAAGAGAATTTCGAAACTGCTGTCTCATCCTTTGATAAACACATTTATTACACAATAAGTTTTCCTAAAAAAAAATCTTCATCCCTGGTTAGCTCTATAAAGTGAGTGAGTAAATTTTCTAAATACAGTTATCGTAATCAGTAGACTAAACCATTTCAAGTAGGTATGACTTATCTAAAAAAAAATAATAATAATAATAAAATCATTCATGTCGGAATTCCAAAATAAACGATCCTAACGCTTCAGATGATAATAGTGACTAAAATCGTCCTAGAAATAATAATGATACTACAGACAGTTGGATATGTGTCATTAATATCCTGGGAATTCAGTGCTGCAAACTCAGGAAAAGCCTCAACCCTTTCTCATGCGTTAGCAAAGAAAAATAGTAATAATATATAAGTGTACAATAACGTTTCCATGGTCAATCTCCTTAATAAAACATTTTTTTCTACATATACTTATTGTAATTAGATCTAATACATACATACAAATACACATACGACCAAGAAGCCTCGTCAAATGAGCTTCCCTGGACGAGCTCTCGTATTAACCCGCCGCGACAAGGCTAACAAGCGGGAGAGCGTAGCCTCGCAGACTCACGCTAGTCTCACGGCCTCTCACGGTCCAGTGGACTGT
>BOPN01001428.1:12500-17500 GCA_017312705.2 Penaeus japonicus
TCTCCGTCCCCCTTTCCCCTTCTCCCTCTCCCTCTCCCCATCTCTCCCCCTCCCTCTCCCTCTCCCTCTCTCCCTCTCCCCTTCTTCTCCGTCTCCGTCCCCCTTTCCCCTTCTCCCTCTCCCTCTCCCCATCTCTCCCCCTCCCTCTCCCTCTCCCTCTCTCCCTCTCCTCTCCCTCTCCCTCTCCCTCTACCCCTCCCCTTCTCTCCCTCTCCCCCCTCTCTCCCCTTCTCTCCCTCTTTGTACACCAAGAGAGACAGTCTCTCATAATCGATTCCCTTCGCCGACCCTCCGCTAACGACGCGTCCATTTTTCTGCTCCACATCCCGGCGAATCGCTGCATTTGTCCATACAGATGCAAATGGCGGGATTCGGGTCAGTGAACCATGGTGTCCGAAGCTTCTGAACTCCGCTCGAGAGCCCCGACTGCTGCTGCTGCTGCTGCTGTGACGACGACGGCTGTGTGCGAATATATGAATTATTGCCGAGTTCGAGATCTAGTTAAGACTCTAAAATTCCTTTTGCAGAGCATTTGACTGCTCCGCCCTGGTCAGCAGAGCCCACACAATGCAAATGCGGTAAACTGATGTAGTTTGCGAGTGTATGTGTGTTCGTCTTGCAACCTGGATGAGGAAGGCGCGAAGGTAGAGTTAGCAGCAGCTTAAGGGAGGGAATGTGACCTGGTGCTTCCCTATATAGTTAATGATGGGACTTTAAGCAGCACTCACCGCCCTCCTCTATTCAACGGAGCCGGCCAACCCAACCCGTAGATGTATAGGGGTATATTTGTCCACTAACTCGAGTCTATAGTAAAATAAAGCACGGAATCCAGAGAGTGCTCCGTCCGCCCTGCCCGAGCCTTGCATTGAAGCGGGGGTCCCTTGTACCCCGACCTGTACCCACCGCCTTCCACTGCGCCCCGATAACGACCCTCATCAGGAGTGGTTGCTGAGGAGAGCCGGGGACGTTGCAGGAGACCCACTCGGCTCATTACTCCGCCCGACAGTCGGGATTTACGCCCTTAGCCATTCTGCGGAGGAGAATCATTACGTGATGCATCAATCGGCTGCTGTCTCTTAACGATTTCGCGAAGGTTTCTCGTAAAGCAAGAAAATTAATGAAGATTAAGTGTTCGCATTTAGAGTGGGCGTCGGAATGAGCGTTTCGGAAATAAAAGATTCTATGGCCAGAGAGGTTTCTCTTACCTTTTTTTTCATTTTCTTTACTTTACTTTATTATCTACAAAGGCACGGGATTCAAAATCTAACCCGAACGCGACACCGTTAGGCGACTGGGGTGAAAACGCACGAAACTGGAAATTCGTACGATAACTTTTAGAACCGAGGCTGTCAACCTGGTAGGGCGAAGCAGAGCAATGGCCCAATTAAGTCTCCGATGTTTTTTTGTTGTTTTAGCTATCAAAGCATTTTCTCGGTTCGGTCGCTGGTGCCGGTGTTTCCAGCTCTGGTCTCCCTTGTTGTTGTTGTTGTTGTTTTGTTTTCATTATTCTTCGTTTCGACTCGTCTATGGGGACTTGGAGGAGGACCTTTCGTTGAAGAGCCCCTCGGGAGGAGGACGTGGCAAAGGGCGCCGGGGGAAATTCCGACGAGTTTGCGAGTGAATTAAAATTACTTTCTTGACAGTCGCTGGAGGACGGCAGTTATCAAACAAGAAGTCGAGAACAAGAGAATGTCCAGAAAGGGAGCGATAACGGCCAAATGAAGAATAATTAAATTAAAGATGGAGAACAGGGAAAGTGACGAATAGATCTGTCAGCGGAGTCCTCGTGTAGCATCAATTCCTGACATCGACAGACGTTGGGTTGATCTGGAGAAAAGAATATTCAATTCTTGCATCGACTCTGCATCAAGTCAATGACCAGCTCCACGCAGGGGGTCTGTTGAGGGAGGTGAGTGAAGGGGGAAAGGAGAGAGAAAGAGAGAGAGAAAAGAAAAAGAGAAAGAGAGAAAGATCGCACCGAGGGCGAGATTTTTTTTTTTTTTTTTTTTTTTTATGAAAACGGATTCTGAAGGATACTGACAGTTGGTGACTGATAGCATGACTTAAGTACATGATGTATGTGCTTTTTAGAACCACTATGGTCATTAGGGACGAAACGAAATATCGAGCAGACATTGTTGATGGTTCAAATAGCTGACATTTGTACCCTAAACCCGCTGATCTCCTTAAGTGTTGTAGGTGTTCGTTCCTGGAGGTGTTGCTGTGCATTGCTTAAAAAAATGGAAGTCAAGGAACTTTTTGCCTGGATATCTTATTGTTTTATTTTCGAACCGAATATGCAGTGTGCGAAGAACCTATAATGATCTATAATGAGAGCCAATGAACTCGCAGTGTCTCCAGTTTTAGTTTAGTTCGAGAGGGTTTAGTTCAGTATCACACAAGAACTCAAAGAAGTAAGTGGAACAATATGGAACGTTCAGAATGGCAAGGAAAACTCCAGAAACGGGGAAAAATGCTAGAGAGTAGTCTTACTTTTTTGTGTTCATCGGTTATCCTAAAAAAAAGAAAGAAAGAAAGAAAAAAAAACAGAATTAACATACCGGTACGTTTTATGATCGGAAAATACTCTCGTATACATATCTATTCAAGTGAAGACACATGTTACATGCATTGGAAAAAAATATATATATATATATATCCATACCTATAATCAATTCTCTATACATTTAAGGAATACATTAGTACAAATAGATTCTACAATCTATTCTTCTATCACATAACGACGCACTAGTTCAAGGTATTGGGAGTCCATTAGAATGAAGACAAAGCCAAGACATCTTTATAAATGTCATTTTCAGATTCCTCAGAGCGGTGACTAATCAACGCCTCTCCAGGTAAGGTCTTTGACACGATACCAATGAAATCACTAAGAGTTCGTGCATGCTGGCTTGCATTCGAACTTCTTCATATAAGGTGCTTTTTAGGGGGGCATTGACGAAATTAAGATTACGCGGCGATAAGAGATACATGCAGTCTGGGAAAAATCCGAAGTGTTTTGATTTCTCGAAATTGGAAAAAAAAAAAAGAAAAAAAAATGGCGGTTTTGTGTGTCGGTTCGTAGTTTTACGCGCGTTGTGGAATAGAGGTCATTTTGTTTTCTTTCTTGTTTGTCTTTGTTTGTATTTGATGTTTATAATGGTATTTGATCCATCACAATCACATATGCAGTAGAGGCGTGTTCTTCGTTCGGTCGAGTTATCACTTCATGGGATTTTTTTTTTTTTTTTAAGCAAGCGAGGTCGGAGATATGACTCGAGTGCTTCGGTGTCAGACAGATCACTCAAACGCTTCGTTGTCAAAAAAATAATTCAAACACTTCGGTGTCAGAAAAATCACTCAAACGCTTTGGTGTCAGAAAAATCACTCAAAACACCTCGGTGTCAGAAAAATCATTCAAACCCTTCGGTGTCAGAAAAGTGACTCAAAACTCCTCGGTGTCAGAAAGATCACTCAAAACACTTCAGTGTCAAAAAGATCACTTTTTTTTTTAGCACTTCATCCTTTTTCTTGTCGGTAAACATTTCCTTCATGTTTTTTTTTCGATGTTTTCCCTTAGTACCTGTTACCAATGTTTTTTGTTTTTGTTTTTTTTTCGTTGTTACTGGTTATTTTGTGTTTTTGTATGTATACCTTCATGTACTTGCACTGTGTGGAGAAGCATTGGAAGCTTATACAATAATGATAATGATAATGAAAATTATAATAATGACAAAGATAATAATGATGATGATAATAATAATGATGATAATAATAATAATATTATTATTATTATTATTATTATTATAATGATAATGATATTAAATTGATAATGATGATGATAATGACAATAATAATGCTAATGATAATAGTAATAATAATAATAATAATAATAATAATAACAATAATAATAATAATAATAATAATAATGACAACAATAATGATAACAGTAACAATAACAAAAACAATGCTAATCAAAAATAACGTAACAGGAACACAGCCTTCCTCGCACTGGCCACTCGACCCCCTCCCGCCCGCCCGCCCTCTCATCTCGTGCATGGCAGGGTGGCCAATTCATCAACCTGTTTTGTATGTGCGGTTAGGTCCCACTCGTGACCTCTGAGCTCTGGCCCAATAAACTGACCTTATTAATGTGCGCCGCTTGTGGCTGTGGGCTGGTCGACACGTGGCGGTGTGCGTAGGGGGGGTGGGGAGGGGGGTAGGGGATGGGGGGTGGGGGGGTGCGTGTGTGGGGGGGGGAGGGGGGGAGGTGAGGGAGGGTGCGTGTTTGTGTTTGTGGGAGGGGGGTGTCTGGTGTGTGTGTTTTGTTGTTGTTTTTTGTGAGTGTGTGTGTGTGGGGGGGGGGGGGGGGGGGGGTGCGTGCGTGTGTTTTGTGTGTGTGTGTGTGTGTGTCTTGTATGTGTGTATGTTTATGTTTTGTGTGTGCGTGTGTGTGTGTGTGTGTGTGTGTCTTCTGTGCGTGTATGTGCTTGTGTGTGTGTGTGTGTGAGTGTGTTGCCTGTCCCAGTTCCTTTTGATATTTCGTGTGTGTTTCTGTGACAGGATATTTAGAGGAAGAACAAAATGGTAGGAGGGATTTGTTACGTGTGAGCGATTATCATATTTTTCAACTTGGATCGTTCACTCTTTATTGATATGCTTCTCTAATTCTGAGATTATTGTACAGAAAACGATTTAACAAATTGAAAAGAAATACACCGCGGGCGCCATCTTGACTGCCGCCACGATTTAAAAAAAGAGACATTAATGTTTTTTTTTATGCCATTTTATTCTCTTAAAAGAGACAGAGCAAAGAAGAAGAGTAAGAATAAAGTTATATTAAAGAGTCACGTTATTCTACAGCCTTTGCTATTTAGTCGCTTAATTATTGATGCAATTCTGATTTCTATTAAGAGACTTTTCAGTGCCCGGAAACCTGAGCTGCAAAACTGAAACACGTTTTGATGTTTTGATCAAGATTTCTAGGAAGATCGGTAATATGT
>BOPN01001428.1:25000-30000 GCA_017312705.2 Penaeus japonicus
GAGAAAACTTATTAAGAATAATAAAAGGAAGAGAGAGAGAGAACTTATTAAGAATGATAAAAAGAAGAGAGAGAGAGAACTTATTAATGATAATAATAATGATAATCAAACGCCCCTCCAACAATATATATATATATATATATATATATATATATATATATATATATATATATATATATATATATATATATATATATATATATATATATATATATACAAAATCCCATTTAATTAATCACTCGAATCCTGTCAGTGCGCCCTCAATTCTTCGGCCGCGGTCTATGGTATATAAACACGTTCCAAACACGTTCGCTGAGGCCCCGAGTGACTTCATCCCCGAACCAGGACTTCCTCAACGCCAATCCAGCCGAGATCCCGAAGGAAAGGTTAGGTCAGGTTCCTCGATGCATATCTTCGATCGAAACTTTCAAGGATCATAAATTCGGATTTAACAACTATTATCCCGGACTAAGGAAAAAAAAATGGGGGAAATTATATTATGGACCGCCTTCCCTGTCGCAAATTTACATGTTAATCCCCCTCTCCCAGTCCTCCTCCTCCTCCCTCCCTCTCTGTCTTACCTCCCTTCCTCCACATCCTTCTCACTCCTTCCTCCCTTCCTCTCCTTCCCTCCTCTCCTGGCATTCCCTTTCTCTTCCCTTCCTCCTCTCCTCATCCTCTCTGCCTCTTCCCTGCCACCCTCTCCCTTCCTGTTTCCTTCCTCCTCTCCTCGCCCTCCCTGCCTCTTCCTTTCCTCCCCCTCCTTTCCTCTTCCCCTCCCTCTCCCTTCCTCTTCCCTTCCTCTTCTCCTCACCCTCCTTTCCTTTTCCCAGCCTCCCCCCCTCTTCCACATCCACTTCACCCCTTCCTCGTCCCTTCCTCTCTCTCCCCCCCTCCCACATCCTCCCCCTCCCCCCTATCCCCGCCCTCCGAAAATCACCGTGATTAACGATTAGTATCAAATATCTCTCCCCCCCCCACCCCCCTCTTGATATCGATTCACGTACTTCGTGTCGGAAATTAAAAGCAGGTGTTCCACAGGGCCTCGGAAAAGCGCCGATCGAGGTCGAAGGGCACTCGAGAAATAATTGTTTATGACAGATATTATCAGCGTTTTATACCCTAATCTGAGACTAATTGATGTTATAACTTAAGGTGATGACGCGTAGGGGGAGGTTGCCAAGCATTGTTAAGGCGGTGCAGCAGGCACGCTGACGAAGGCAGGAGGAAGGTCAAAGGGCCGGGGAGGGGCGGTCGGGGGGTGGGGGGTGGTCTCGAGCTCTTGCTGACAGTGAGGATATGCTGACGGTAGGGGTATGGTGAGGTCGAGGGTATGCTGACAGTGGGGATATGGTGTGGTCGAGGGTATGTTGACAGTGGGGGTATGGTGAGGCCGAAGTTATGCTGACGGTTGGGATATGGTGAGGTCGATGGTATACTGGGGATATGTCAAGCTCCCTCTAAGATATAGTGACAGTGAGGATGTGATGATAGTGACGATACAGTGACTTGGTGATAGTGATGGAAGCGTCACAGTAGCGTAAGATAACGACGAAGATATAGTGACAATGGTGGTATGGTGACTGATGACATGAGATAATGTTGATGATTGACCACAATGTTATATAACATAAACACTATCACGATAATGATATGGTACCGATGGTGACTGAAAAGACAGTGATAATAGGAACATTAAAGAGAACACCTGTAATGATATGCTTATAATATGAGAGCATATAATGATATGAGATGCTTATGATAAGAGCACAAAATACTACAGTTTGAAGAGATACTGTATTCACGACGATATTGCAAAGAAAAAAATGGAGATAATCAACGCATTTGCAAAGGAAGATGTTTAAAAAAAAAAACTAAATGAAACAATACTTATAAACTAAATTGACGATAAGAAAATACATGATATAAAGATGTCATTTTTAATTCCATAGTTTTTTTTTTTATCTTTGGATAATGCGTATATGGTAAACTATTATATATATACCCTGTTCGACAACGTAAAACTATATGAATATATGAATATGAATTATATGAAAATATGATATTGCTAATTTTTATAATTCCCGTTCGATCTGTATTTCCGCCGAGCGATTATAGATGCAAATCTTAGCGTGTTTATTTTCTGCGTGCGATCTGAGTTGAGATAGATTCGCTTGCTGAGACTACTAGGTATATTGTCTTAAACTTGTCCAATGGAGCTTTAATCTATGCTTTGTTTTCATCTTATTCCAAACACCTTCCTTTATCAAGTTCTTTGATATTCTCTTTATTCATTTCCATCTTTATTTGGTTTCCCTTTTTTTCTTCTTGTTCACCCTCGTCGTCTATTCCCCTTCCTGTCACTCATGATTATAGCTTTCCCTTTCTTTTATTTATTCCTTTTCTCCCTAATTCTTTAGATTTGATCCTCTTTTGCTTCTTCACCCTCCTTCTTTATCCTTCATCCTCATCTTTCTCTCTTCATTTCCCACATCTCCTTGAACATCTCCTTTGCTCCTTCATCCACATCCTTCTCTCTTCATTATCCTCGTCTCCTTCTTGAACATCTCCCTCATCCACATCCTTCTCTCTTCCTTACCCTCATCTCCTTCTTAAACATCTCTTTTGCTCCTTCATCCACATCTTCCTCTCTTCATTTCCAACGTCTCCTTCTTGAACATCTCCTTCATCCACATCCTTCTCTCTCCATTTCCAACGTCTCCTTCTTGAACATCTCCTACGCCAAGGCCCCCCCCCCTCCCCCTCGCCCCTCGAGACCGAAGTGCCGCCCCTTCCCATCTTTTCATCAAACTCAAACTCCTAGAAAATTAGTAATCAAAGCTTGTCTTTTAGAAGACATCATGAGATTCCACCACGTCTCTTAGGCTTTGCTTTGGCGAAAGGTTGTTTCTCTAAAAAGAAGACGAGGGAAAAAAAAAATTGTATTCTCTTATTCCTTCTCGTGTCTTCTTTTCTTTTTTTTCTTTTTTTTTTTTTTTTTCTTTCTGTATTCTACCCTTATCATGGGTCTTCTTTCCTCCTTCTTCTGCTTCCTTTTTTTTTTTTTTTTTTTTTTTTTTGTTTCTCCCTCTTCTCCCTCCGTCTTTTCCTATCCCTCCTTTGACTCACCCCCTCCTTCAATCTTTTCCTCCTCTCTTTTCCCATCCTCTCCTCTCACCCCTTTTTCCCACCCTTCTCTCCATCCTCTTTCCTCACTCCCTCCTATCTTCTCCCACCCCTTCTCCTCTTCCCTCCTCCCCTCCCATCCCTCCCATCTTCCCATACCCCTTCTCCCTCCCCCTCCTCCTCTTCCCTCCTCTCCCCCGTTTCTTCCCCTCTCTCCACTCCTCCCCCCCCATCCCGTCCAGTCCCCCCCCCACCCCCCATCCCTCCCCCATGTAAGGACGTGACAGCCCAAGATGTCTCGACGTACGCAAAAACCTGGGCCAAGTTACCAGCACTTCCGCGATGGCTCTGGAGTGCGGTTGTGGGAGAGGGGGGGGGGGGGAGGGGAAGAGGGGGCTGGGGAAAGTGAGGGAGGGAGGGAGGGAGGGAAGGGGTGAGGGGAGCGTGGGACACATGCAGGTGGGGGGGAAGGGGAGGTTAAGGTAGGCAAGAGGGGATGGTTAAAGGAAAGGGATGGGGAATGGGGAGGAAAGGGAGAATAGAGATAGAGAGAAAGAGAGAGAGAAGAGAGAGAAAGAGAGAGAGAGAGAGAGAGAGAGAGAGAGAGAGAGAGAGAGAGAGAGAGAGAGAGAGAGAGAGAGAGAGAGGGAGGGAGAGAGAGAGAGAGGAACGGCGGATCATGTTGACGATAGCAGGTGGAGCGATGATGGGAGGGGGAGGGGGAGGGGCCGGGGGAGACGAAGGCCGAGTGGCTCACCTTGTTCGCAGTTGGGCGCCGGCTGCTTCTGTGCTGGTCACTCGGAATATTGTTTATGAATTTCATATATTGCTTGCAGATTTTTTTACTTTTTGCATTTTAGAAAATAAATCAATAACAGTATTTCTAGACGGGGATGAAGACCCCGGCGAGAGCATCCGGGCGGAGTTTCTGCCCGGGTGGCTCCGCCTCCCCTTCCTCCCGCGCCGCGATTGGTTCCCGCGGCTCTCCCTAGGTTCCTTAGCCCCGCCCCTGCGGCTCCGCTGATTGGTCCACCGATGCTCATTATCTCCTTTTGTTTGCAGGTCTGGGGTTGGGAGCCCGGTGGTGGGCGGCGCGCTGGACTGCAAAATGACAAACGGGGTGTCGGAGGGCGTGGTGGGGGCGGGTCCCGTGGAAGGGCTCCTGTTCGTGGGCGGCGCGGAGGGCGTCAAGCGGGAGCCGGAGGACCTAACCCGCCGAACCAACAGTCCTGCCGAACGCGGCGTGCTGTGCGATAGACGCCGCTCGCTCCTGCCTCCGCCACCGCCCGACGGAGACTCCCCGCCAGCGCTCGACGTCCCTCCCGCCCTCAAGGACGACCTTGACCACCACGTGATAAAGGAGGAGCTGGAACACAGCAGCCTCAAGGTGGAGTCGGGCGATAGGCCTCGAGCCAACCACACGCTCGTCATTCAGGCGCCGCTGGATTCGGCCGACAAGATGAGTGCCGGCACGGGCAGCTACATCGGGGGCTTCTCCGCCGCCTCGCCACAGTCGTACGAGCACGTGTCGCCGTACCTCTCCCCGTCGCCGCAGCCGTACACCACCAGCACGTCGCCGGTGGTGCGCGGCTCCCCTGCCGTCTACACAGTCTCGGACAACTACTACCGCGACTACTACCCCCCCAACGAGCCCCAGTACAGTGTGCGCCAGGAGTACAGTCCCGCCGACGCAGGCTTCGCTGACCGATACCTGCGGCCTGCATATAAGGCCAATGGGGTCTCCAACACCCTCACCGTTGACCTGCCGTCGCCCGCGGACTCTGGCATCTCCGCCGACGCCGTCACGCCCAGGGACCAGCCAGCCATCACTCAGGTAGGTCAGCTACCCCTCCATCACCTCACCCTCGGCTCAC
>BOPN01001428.1:45000-47500 GCA_017312705.2 Penaeus japonicus
CACAGTGTCCGAACGTGAACTTGCCTAATTAGATTAATTAGCTTGAATTTTCTAAGTTACTAGAATTTTTTTTTTCTTTTTTTTAAGGGTATTATTTTTTAAGGATGTTTGAGCTTTCATTTGATATCAAAATGAGAAGAATCGGTTTTGTATTTTTCTTTCTTTTTTTTCTCTCTCTTTTTTTTTCTTTTTTTTCTTTAATGGATTTTTAAAACTGCTGTTTCTCTGCATGTGCGAAGATGATCGATCATCACCTTAGCATGGTTAGAAAAAAATATTATTAATCTTTAAATTAATCATGAAGTTATTACGGCATTCACTCTAATCATTTCTGTGTCACCTTCACCCTCATCTTCTCGTTTCATTTTCACTCACAGAAGCAGAAGAAAAAAAATGATAAGGATTTTTCTGAAAATGAAATATTTCAAAAAATTCCTCGCCAGACATTTTTTTTTCTTTTTTTTCTTTTTTTTTCTTTTCTTCTTTTTGTTTTATAACTAATCAAAAAATGATAAAAGATGGATCATCTAATATTCTCGGGATCTTGTATATGTGTTTTATATTAATGAAGTACTCGGGTACTCTGAGTGTATTTAGATAAGAGAGAAATGAAAATTTGGTTATCATAATACTGATGGTGAGGGAGGATGAAAGTGAGGATAAAGATAATGGCAATAATAATGTTAATAGTAATTGTAATAATGATAATGGAATTAGAAATAATAATAGCAGATATAATTATCTAAATTATGATTATTATTGTATTAAAAGTAACAAAAATGAAGATAATAAATATGATAATAATCATAATGATAATGATGACAATAATGATAACAACGATATTGATGATAATGATAATAGTAATGATGACAATAATGATGATGGTGATGATAATAATAACAATAAATCAAAATAAATAACTGCCATTTCCATATGTCAAAAACAATATATATAAAAAAAAAAAAAAAAAAAAAAAAAAAAAAACAAGCAATACAATTGACCATACCGTTATCATTTTTTCCTATCTCTCAATTCCTCTTCATTTTCCTCTTTGTTTCAATCATTTTCATCTGTTTCCTTTTGGCCTCATCAATCTGTCCTCTTTATTCTCTTTCTTTCCGCTCAATTGACCTTCAATTGCTGCCCCGACGTTCTTATCCGTTCTCAAAAGTTAGAGAGATTTGCCGGGAACTAAAATCCGCGAATGACTGTGTACGTCTAGGTTAAGCCCTTATTTTAGGCCATTTTCTTTTTTTCTTTTTACCTGTATTTTCTGTATTTCTCTTCTTCTCTCTCTCTCTGTCTGTCTCTCTTTTTCTCTCTCTGTCTTTCTTTTTCTCTGTCTGTCTGTCTCTCTCTCTCTATCTATCTATCTATCTATCTATTTATCTCTCTCTCCCTGTCTCACACCATCCCTTCAAAAAAGTCAAAAACCCAAACTAAAAATTAAAAGAATCAGTAAGAAAACCAAAAGAGAAGAAGAGAAAGAGAGAAGAGACGAGAACCACGAAACCATAATTGAATTCTTAAGAAGAAGAAACGTAAATAAGAGAAAAGCCAATTAAGAACCGAGAGAAACAAAAAGAAAAAGAGAGATGAGAGGAGGGGTGGGGGGAGATGAAGGGGAGAGGGAGGGAAATAAAATGAAGAGATGGGCGGAGCCAAAGGGAGGAGAGAGAAAGACGCGCTGATAAAGAGGGTGGAGTCGCCGAGGGAATGGGAGGAAGAGAGACAGAGAGAGAGAGAGAGAGAGAGAGAGAGAGAGAGAGACAGAGATGGGAGGAGGGAGGGAAAGAGGGAGAAAGAGACAGATAGATAGAATGAGAAAGAGATAGAGAGAGAGAAGAAAAGATAAGAAAGATACAACGTAGGAACAGCAAAAGGGTGAAAGAAGAAGAATCCGAGGATTAAAACGTGAATAAAAAATATAAAAAATAATGAAAGACGAAAGTAAGAGGCGATGAAAAAGATAATGATAATGAAAAGAGTTTTTGAGGGGGGGGGGGAAGGGAATAGCAAGTGGGGGGCGGGGGAGGGGGCGAGACGAATGTAGAATATTTCCCGAAAACAGGAATTTTTCAGAAATTAACAAGAATATACGATATGAAAAAAAAGAGAAAAAAAGGGAAAGGAACAGAGGAAGAAGGAGGGACAGAGAGGCGAAAATTGCGTGCAGTAAGAAGCACATCCCAAGCGATAGGAGGAGGAGGGAAGGAGGGAGGGAGGATGGGGTAGGGAGAGGGAAAGGGGGGGAGAGAGAGGGAGAAGGGGATGGAGAGGGAGGAGGGTAAAAGGTCACTTGGAGAGAGAAAATAGAATTAAGTCAAGTGTCTTTTTCTTTACGCTCGACCAAACAATATGACTAGAATAAAATGCCTCTTTTTCTTCCCGGTGCCGATAGAGATAGATAGAGAGAGAGGGAGGGTGGGAGAGTGAGAGAGAGAGGGGGGGGGAGAGGGAGAGGGAGAGTGAGAGTGTAAGAGTGAGAGAGAGAGAGGGG
>BOPN01001428.1:50000-55000 GCA_017312705.2 Penaeus japonicus
ATATATATGTATATGTATATATATACATATATATACATATATATATATATATATATATATATATATATATATATATATATGTATATATATATATATATACTCACACACACACATATATATATATATTATATATGTATATTATATATATATATATATATATATATATATATATATATATATATATATATATATGTATGTATGTATATGTATATACACGTTTGGATAAAGATACATAAACGGACACTTCAGCCCTCATCTCATAACCAAAATAAAGAGAAAGAACGAGAGTCAAAATAGGTTCAAAGAAAAGTATTTGCCTGACAGCCGCTGTCACCGCCACTGCCAATATCATGTTCGCTCGATTTGCATACAATAGAACCGATGCTCAATTATCCTGCGGCTGATTAATTATCGAAAAGTTTTTCGTTTTTTTTCTTTTTCATCTAAGGTTTTATCAATTGATTTGCGCAACTTTTTTTTTTTTTTTTTTTTTTTTTTTTTTTTTTTTTTTAGTTAGTGTCAAATACGTCGAGAGAGGTGAAAGGATGGAGGGAAGGAGGGAGGGAGGGATGGAGGTTGGAAGAGAGAGAGAGAGAGAGAGAGAGAGAGAGAGAGAGAGAGAGAGAGAGAGAAATATAAGGAAAGTGAGAAAGAGAAAATAACAAATAGACAAAAAAGACAGAGACATAGAGACTACAGACAATAAAAAAAAATGAAATAAGAAAACGAATCAACAGAATGAAATAAAGAACGATAAATTGAGAGAGAGAGAGAGAGAGAGAGAGAGAGAGAGAGAGAGAGAGAGAGAGAGAGAGAGAGAGAGAGAGAGAGAGAGAGAGAGAGAGAGAGAGAGAGAGAAAGAGTGTGGATAACAACCCCGTCAAACATTCCGAAACGATGCGGTTCGGGTATCTTGAATTTCCTGTTTCGTTCTCCCGACGACTGGATAACAACCGCGCATTTGTTTCTTGTGTGACATACGAGAACATTAAAAAAAGAGTAAAACAAAAAGGAAACACACACAACAAAAAAGAAAGAAAAAAAGGAAAAAAACAGAAAGGTAATAAATACTAGGCTTCTTTAATATCATAGACTCTCAGACAGAGTAATTGTTCCCGCCAATTTAATGAAGCAGTGCGATGATTGGCTGTCATTGCTTCGAGACATGTTGAGCGCTGATTGGTCGGTTGAGGCGAGGACCTCCCTATATCCTTTCAAACACGGGCTGTGATTGGTGGATTCCGGTGGACGCGCGGGGAGGGAGGGGGGAGATGGAGGGGAGATGGGGGGTGGAGAGGAGTGACGGGGGGTAGGGGGGGTAGGGATTTGAAGTAAAGAAATGTCTGTTGTTACGGTTGCATTTGCAGAGAAAGAAAGAATGATAGAAACGACTTTGTTGTATTGTAATCGATATAATTTCTTAGACCATCCATTTTACTAACATATCGTTGACAACATTTCCATTGATAAGGTTGAGTTATTTAAGCATAGCATCTATTTTGACTCATCCAATATTGCTACGGTACTAACAATAAATATATTTTTGTTATTACTCTTGTTTTCAGTATTTTAGCTATTGTTATCTGTTCTTCGCCAAAGCGCTTGTCAACTGCAACAGCTGCAGAAACTAGACCACGTTATATGAAGCCTGTATAACTTTCCTGTTTAGAAATAGTTGAAAATGCAATCATATACTTTTATCTATTTTCTGTGTCTTATTCATTCAGTATATTTTCCTGGTTAACTGGTGAATTTCCGACTTTATATGACGTTCCGTTTGTATGCATTATGAAAATCGTACATTGGTATCCACTGGAAAATTAACAACGTAATTTTTAAGCTCCTGTTTGGTATCACTGTTGTATTTCTTTTAAGTTATATGTTACTTTTCGTCGGCGATGTTGATATGGTAACAGTGATTACAATAACATAGGTGACGATGATGACGATGATAATGAAAATGTCAATAAATAACGTGAAATTGGTAACATCACTAATCATGGTCATGATTCCGTTAAAATCATCATAATTATTGTTAACGATTTTACCATTATGATTTACCTAATATGATGCGCTTTTGTTGCCACTGTTATTTTCATATTTTTCTCTAAAATTTTCGTTGAAACTTTCTGCTCTATGGATAAAATAATCATAAATATCATTGTTATTTCATGATTTTCATTCCTGTCCACTTCATGTCATCCTATAGGCTGACTGGGTAACATTCTTATAATCAACGAAACGTTAATTTGGCGTTATAAAATCGGCGTTTTTGTCTTATCGCTTGTGCCGTATACAAAACAACGAAGAGAAACACAGAAAAAAAACACACGAATATACCAAAGTCCTTTTCGCATTATGCATTTTGGAAACAAAGTAGCGAAAAAGTCTTATTCGTTTGTTTTTTTTCTGTTTCCCTTTGTTTACAATTTCTTCAGCATGTATCCTTCCCAATCGCTTATGATACCAATAAATTAATTCGTTTTTCCCTTTTCCTTATTTTCTTAATCGTGTAATTGTTCTTCCTTTTCAGTAGATTTTTTCTTTTCTTTTCCTTCTCGTTGTCTCTGTCTCTTCCGATTCTTCTTTAGCATGTGAGATGGATTCCCCTAGATTGAAATCGTCAGGGTCCTCATAGTAAGTGTTCGTAAGACCTCGAAACGACGGAAGAGATACACATCCGGATTCTCTTTCTTTCGTTCTCTGTCTTTTTTTTATTCTCTCTCTCTCTCTCTTTCTCTCTCTCTCTCTCTCTCTCTCTCTCTCTCTCTCTCTCTCTCTCTCTCTCTCTCTCTCTCTCTATATATATATATATATATATATATATATATATATATATATATATATATATATATATATATATCCCTTCTTTCTTTCTTTTTCTCACTTCTCTCTCTATATATCTCTTTCTTATTCTCTCTCTCTCTGTCTCGTTCTCTTTTTTCTCTTCTCTCTCTCTCTCTCTCTCTCTCTCTCTCTCTCTTTCTCCCACTCCCACTCCCTCTCTCTCGCCATGCATTAGATATTCCACAAAGGCAACACAATTCGCAATGCCTTTCACCAAACTGACTTCGATGGAACCAACTTTTTCTTTTTCTTTTCTTTTTTTTTTCTTTTTTTTTTTTGCGTCTTAAATGGATTGTTTTTGCCTTCATCGTTGCCCCATGGGACGTGGGAGAAAGACGAGGATCTTTTTCCCTTTTCTTTAAGCGTTCGTGTCTTCGTATCCTTTCGCATTTATTTATTTTCGTTCGAGAATTATTCATTTTATCACTGTGCTGATGCTGTGTTTATTACGAATATAAGAATGGGCAAAAAACCTTTATCGACGGTGAATTAAAGATAAGTTGTTTATAAGCGACTCTGAGAAGTTCGAAATTAAGCGACCGATATTTCGAATAGAGAAGGAAAAGGACGAAGAAAGATTAGCATTTTCTCATTTCAGAAACACTTAATCATTATATATATTCAAATTCCTTTCCTTACGATATAGGGATCATCAACACGTTATCTCATCAGAAAGAAAATGAAAAAAAACATAGAAAGGGGAATTCTACATGCTTTAATTTTTTTTTTCATTGAAAAAAACAACAACAACAACTAAGAATTGAAAAAAAAAAATAATGAACACTTTGTATTGTTATGAAAATCACTGAGGTTCTTTTTTCAGAATGTGACTTACTCCGTCCAAGAAATGCCTCCTTCCTATTCTCGTGCAGCTGAGGAAACTGGTCCTCTCTATGTATACACGGTAGGAAGGGAGTACTGTAGATTCCTCTGACCTTCTCCGTCCGCCGCTCCCACTCCCACTCCCAACCCCCCTTCTGCTAAGGAGAGATAAGAATGTGATGATGAAGAGTAACGATCATGATTCTGTATTGATGAATTAGGTTCCACAAGATGCAAAAATTGGTTCAGATAATTGCACTCTTGAGATTGTTGTCACTTCTTTGACCTAATTCAGTGAGTTCTGAGAAGAGTCATGTCCCTCCCTCGGCCAGGATTAGAAAAAAGGAAAATTTTTCCTTTCGATCAAGAAGTCTTTGAGATATTTTCTATACAACATATAAATTCCTTTTTTTTTTTCATTTTTCTTCTATATAATGCTAATTCTCCTGAACTAAGCATGGGATCCCCCAAAAAATTATGTGTTTCTTTTTCATGAATTAATGCCTCCCCTTATTTTTTTACTATTTCCATGAGACTAATAAGCCTTGCTTTTATTCCTAAGAAACTCTACATGGGGGCAATGGGGGTGGGATCTATACAGTCCTATTAACTTTTTGTTTACGTTTTTTTTTCAATAGAAAAATAGTGAAGTGTGTGATTTTTGTTTATGTGACTTTGTTTTGTTTGTTTGCTTGCTGTCTCTTTAGGTACACGAGATTTTCCTTATGTATAGTAGATGTATTTGCATGTTTGCCTGTCTGCTTGAATTTTGCGTTTTTTGTTTATTAATTTATCATTGTGAGTGTGTTTGTATAGTCAATGTACTAGAGATCTTTAAGTGACCATTTTTAGAGTGATAAACAAAGGGTTTACAATCTTCTGCCAACCTGCATCTTTATCTGCCTAGTCACATAACTATTCCCATTCTCGTAATCAAATCTTTCTCCTTTCCCTTCTCTCATCCCTCTCACTCCCTCATCCTACACCCATATATGCACCTAATCTGCACATCCGCATCCGCCTCTCAAAATATTACCCCGAGGAAAAAAGTTCAATGCAAATCCGAAAAGAGAGAGAGAGAGAGAGAGAGAGAGAGAGAGAGAGAGAGAGAGAGAGAGAGAGAGAGAGAGAGAGAGAGAGAGAGAGAGAGAGAGAAAAAAGAGATAATGAAATATAAAAAAAAGCCTCGCCTCGTAGCAGGAGTTCTAGAGGGAACGCAGGTCGTGTGTTGCATGCCAAAAAGGCTTGCAAGACGGGCCCCCCCGAGTATGGACTGACGTTTCTTGATAGGTAGTCGGGAACACCTTCTGCTGACACCATATGCGGGTCAG
>BOPN01001428.1:62500-75000 GCA_017312705.2 Penaeus japonicus
ACGTCTAGGAGAACGATATTTAAGATTGATTTTAAAGTGTTTTTATTATTATTATTATTATTGTCATTATCATTCACTTTTTTAAATTTTGTTGGTGATGATTTGAAATTCGTGAATTTTCGTATTTTTTGCTTATTCTTGAATATTCTTCTACTTCTTCTTCTTTGTCTTCTTTTTCATCATCATCGTCTTTTTCTTCTTTTTTCTACTTCTTCTTCTTCTCCTTTTTCGTATTTTTCTTATTGTTCTTCTTTTGTTGTTGTTTTCCTTCCTCTCTTTTCTTCTCTTCTCCTCTCTTTTCCTCTCTCTCTCTCTCTCTTCTTCTTCTTCTTCCTTCCTCCCTCCTTCCCTCCCTCCCTCCTTCCCTCTCCACCACGCTCTGATTTTCCATCAATTTTTAAAATTCCCGACCCCAACATCCTCCCCCCCCAAAAAAAAAAAAAAAAAAAAAAAAAAATCCCTCAAACTCGATAAAACGACCATTTGCCTCTAAGCCCATAAATTGTTTCTCAAGAACCTGGTATTTACTATCAATAAACCGCAAACATATTCTTCTGTGTGCTGAGTTATGCAGTATACCAGCCGGGCCACACATGGTATGTTGCTCTAGTATCCTGTCTCTTGTCAGTATACTTCGCTAGTATAGCTCTTTCTTCTCCTCATCTTCACGCCTAATCATTGAAGGCGACATGCTATTTACACGCCGTAAATATTGTGTACTTACACTCTGTCTTCTTCTTCTTTGTATTTTTTTCTGTTTTTTCTTCTTTTTTTTTATTCTTATTCTTATTCTTCTAATTGTTATTTACATTTTTTTTCTTTCTTTCTTCTTTCTTCTTATAATTATTATTATGATATTCCTTCTGCTTCTTTCTTTTTCTTTCTTCGTATTTATCTTCTGTTTTTTTTTCTCTTCTTTCTTCTTTCTTCTTTCTTATTCTCCGTCTTCTTTTTCTTCTTCTTCTTCCTCAGCAAATTCCGCTTCGTCGGTAAGAGAGATTTCGTTGCTTGTGCGCCTGAACTTTCTTAACAACCTTGTTCTCTACGGCGTTTATTGCCCAATTAGCTTTATATCAGTTTTAGGCAAAGCATGTTGAAGTTTAGCACTACTCATATATATATATATATATATATATATATATATATATATATATATATATATATATGATTATTTATATATACATATATATATATATATTTATATATATATATATATATATATATATATATATATATATATATATATACATATATATATATGTGTGTGAGTGTGTGTGTGTGTATGTGTAAATATATATATTTAGATTAAAAAGAAAACAAGAAAACGTTTTTCATAATTTTTGATGCATGGTGAACAGTGATAGTAGTGCATATATTAAAAAAGTGTGTATATATATATATATATATATATATATATATATATATATATATATACATATATATATATGTATGTATGTATGTATATATGTATGTATGTATATATGTATATATATAATATATATATATATATATATATATATATATATATATATATATATATATATATATATATATATATGTATATATATTATGTGATGAGGCTACGTACGATTTAAATAATATTACCAATGATTATATTTATGATGATAAACGTCATTTGAACAATGATTATGACGAATAGAAATAAGAATAAGAACAGTGACAAAAACAAGTTCACAATTCCCATCAATATGACGACCTTAATTAGAAATAATAATAAAAAAAAAACAAAGTCATATCTATCTAATCGAGCAAGCAATAGAACACCAGAAGGAAACACAGACGATCCTCCGCCACTCGTTCTGCTCAGCATCTCATCTCGCTCTGCTCAGCATCTCATCTCGCTCTGCTCAGCATCTCATCTCGCTCTGCTCAGCATCTCATTCGCTCTGCTCAGCATCTCATCTCGCGAGCGGAGAGGAGTCCAGCATCCAGTCCCTTGTCTCTCTCGAACGATGAGTATAATCATTGAATAATGGACGTCGGAAATAAGTATACTTCGGTGCATTTGACTTCTTTTTTTTTTTTTTTCTTCTTCTTCTAAAGCGTCCACTTCCCTCTCTCGTGTCTAGCTATGCACTATAATGCCCTTGCATGATTGCAGAGGTATGCACCATGCAATCGCTTGGCCGCCTGCCCTTCCCGCACTCCTAGTTGAAGGTAAAAAGTTACTCTGGCTGCTTGTTACCGCGGGGTTACTTGGCGTTACTCTGAGGCTGCGGGTGTAATTACAAACCTTTTATCTTTCGGGGGGGGGGGGGGAGTTATCTTGCCTTCTCTCTCTCTCTCTTTCTCTCTTTCTTTCTAGCTTCTTTCTCCTTTACGTTTTTTTTTTTCTCTCTCTCTTTCTTTTTTTCTATCATCTGTTTTTGTGTTGCTAAAATGAGAGAAACAGAGAGAGAGAGAGAGTGAGAGAGAGAGAGAGAGAGAGAGAGAGAGAGAGAGAGAGAGAGAGAGAGAGAGACAGAGAGAGACAGAGAAACAGAGAGTGAGAGAGAAGGAGAAAGAGAGAAAGAAGGAGAGAAAGAGTAAGAAGAAAAATACAAAAAAGTAATGGGGAGAATACCAGTCAAATCACCCAAGATTTTCCCAGTCCTGCTTACCTTCCCTCCTCCCCTCTCCCCTCCCCTCCCCTCACCTCCCTTCCCTTACCTCCCCCCCCCCTACTTACCCCACCCTCCCTCCCCGTGGATCAAGTTATTAGAAAAAAAATAGCGCGGTGTCTCTTTTAATTACGCTCTC
Source organism: Penaeus japonicus (assembly GCA_017312705.2). Lineage (NCBI taxonomy): Eukaryota > Metazoa > Arthropoda > Malacostraca > Decapoda > Penaeidae > Penaeus > Penaeus japonicus. The sequence goes on from BOPN01001428.1 coordinate 65,261, forward strand.
CACCCATTATACTTCAGGCATAATTACAATTAATTTTCAAGAAGGTAGGAGGCAGCTAAGGGAGAGGGACGAAGAGAGGGGGAAAGGGGAGGGGAGAGGGGGAGAGGGGGAGAGGGGAGAGGGGAAAGGGTCAGCTGGGGAAAAGAGGGAGGAGGAGAGAGGGAAGGGGGGTCAGCTAAGAGGGGGAAGGGGGGTCAGCTGAGAGGGAGAGGGGAGGTGGGGTTAGTGAAAGTGATGGGGAAGGGAAAGGAGTAAGGGAGGGGGAAAGAGGGGAAGGGAGGGAGGAGGGTTGAAATGGAGGAAGGGGAAGAGGGAGGGGGAAGGAGGGAGGGAGAAGGAAAAATAGATAATTGAAAACGCGGCGGGGGGAGAGAAAGAGAGAGACAGAGAGAGAGAGAGAGAGAGAGAGAGAGAGAGAGAGAGAGAGAGAGAGAGAGAGAGAGAGAGAGAGAGAGAGAGAGAGAGAGAGAGCGAAGAAAGAGAGAGAGAGAGAGATAGAGACGGAGAGGGACAAAGAAAGAAAGAAAAGAGAGAGAGAGAGAGAGAACGAGAGAGTGAGAGGAAAAAAAAAGAGAAAGTGAGAAATTCCCCCTGAATATTAATGAGTATGCTAAACTCAAGCTCAAGCCAACATGTGCTAAAACCTATTACAACTTTGCTAAGGTACGCTAAGTGAGTACTGAAGAGGGGAGGGGGAAGGGGGGAGTGGGAAGGGGAAGGGGGAAGGGGGAAGGGGGGGAGGGGAAAGGGGGAGGGGAAGGGAGAGTGGGAAGGGGGAGGGGAAAGGGGGAGGGGAAAGGGGGAGGGGAAAGGGGGAGTGGGAAGGGAGAAGGGGGAAGGGAGAAGGGGGAAAAGGGGAGTGGGAAGGGAGAAGGGTAAGGGAGAAGGGGGGAGGGGAAAGAGGGAGTGGGAAGGTAGAAGAAGGGGGGAGGGGAAGGGGGGAGGGGATAGTGACGAGGTGCTGATGAAGACTTATATTGAGTTTGATGTTGATTTCAATGATGATTATATGGGGTTTGTGCTCGCTGCCGCTATTCTATTATATGTATTATATATATATTATCTTTTTTCGTATCTATTATCTTTTCTTTCCTTTTGTTCATGATGTGGCATCCTCGTTTGCTTTGATGTCATGATTATTTATGTCAATGGTCTCCCTAATATCTGCTACGGGGGGGGAGGGGGGGATGTTGCGCTGACGTATTGTTATCTTTCCTGTTTCTCAATATTTTTGATTTGTTATTGTAATTTTCGTTATTACTATTATCGTTATTATTATGATTATATCTATTATTTTTGTCATTATCATCATTATAGACAGACAAACAGACAGACAAACAAAGAGAAAGACAGAGAGAGAGAGAGAGAGAGAGAGAGAGAGAGAGAGAGAGAGAGAGAGAGAGAGAGAGAGAGAGAGAGAAGCAGAAGAGTTGAGCAAAGGTTGACAGCCCGCACGTCAGGCATGTATACCCAGTGCATGTCAAGTGACGCCTGAGGCCTCCATGGGTATCACTGACCTTTCCCAACCGAAAACCTCAGCTGCCTCGTCACTGTCAAGCTTACTGGAGTCGGTGGCATACTGGCGGTGACGTCACTCTATTCTGTGTATCCTTTTCTCTCGTTTGGTTTCTGTGTCCTCCCGGTCTTCTCTTTTTGCTCTTTTTTTTTTTATTGTCTTTTCCTCTCTCTCTTTCTCTTTCTGTTTTTTTATTTTTTTCTCTTAATTCTATCTCTTTTTCGTGATGTTTATCGCATTCTCTCTCTCTCTCTCTCTTGTTGTTTATTTCATTTTCTCTCTTGGTTTCTCTCTCTCTTTCTCTGTTCCTCTCTCTCTCTCTCTCTCTCTATCTATCTATCTATCTATCTATCTCCCTCTCTTTTTCTTTCTTTCTTCTTCCCTCCCTCACACCATATCTCCCTCCTTTTTTTCCCATCCCATCCCTCCCCTCTCTCTCCCTCTCTCTTCCTAACTCCCTCACCCAATCCTCTTTCTTCTCCTCCCTCTCCTCCCTCTCCTCCCTCTCCTCCCTCTCCCCCATCTCTTCTTCCTCTTCTTCTTTTTTCCTCCTCTTCCCCCTTTCTCCTCCCTCTCCTCCCTCTACTTCCTCCTCTTCCCCCTTTCTTCCTCCGCCCTTCGAGTTCAACGTGCCCTCCTTCAGGCAGTCTCTTACGTCACGGCCCTCCTCCCAAAAGGCCCGCGGGCTGACGAGGTTTCCGTTAAGAACTCCCTGAGATTATCCTCAAGATGTGGGGGATGGAGGGGGGAGGGGAGGGGGAGGGGGTAGGGCAGGGTGGGGGTAGGGCAGGGTGGGGGATGGAGGGGGAGAGGGGAAGGGCAGGCTGGGGGATGGGGAGGTTTGAGGAGAGGGTGGATTGGGATAGGGGGATGGAGGGGGAGAGATGGGAGAGGGAGGTAGGGGAGGGTGTGGGATGGAGGGGGTAGGAGATGAGGGATTGAGGGAGGACAGAAAGGGGGAGAGAGGGAGAAGGAGAGGGGGATAGAGAGAGAGAGAGAGAGAGAGAGAGAGAGAGAGAGAGAGAGAGAGAGAGAGAGAGAGAGATAAAGAGACAGAAACAAAGGCAGAAACAAAGGCAGGGAATGAAAGCAAAAGAACAAAAAAAAGAAGAAGAATATATAAAAATCAACACAAAAATAAAAATGCTGAACCTACCCCACAAAAAGAGATAATTCCTACAAAATACTTAATGCTAGACTTCTCTTATAAACGTCTGGAGATAACACCCTTTGGACGATTTTTTGAAAGGCACGAGAGAAAAAAAGAGAGGTCTTCTTGTGCGTAATGCAGTGGTAAGAGGAGTTGTGTCCATAAGAGGACTGCGCTGATTAGGAGGCTTCGGCAGGCCAAGAGGAAGAGGAGGAGGAGGTGGAGGAGGAGGAGGAGGAAGAGGAGGAAGAGGAGAGGGAGGAAGAGGAGGAGGAAGAGGAGGAGGAAGAGGAGGAGGAGGTGGAAGAGGAGGAGGAGGTGGAGGAGGAGGAGGAGTAGGAGGAAGAGGAGGAGGAGGAGGAGGAGGAAGAAGAGGAGGAGGAGGAGGAGGTACTTCTCCTCTTGACTGGGGAATCCTCTTACTGACATTCCTGAGAGGTGTTTTGCTTGCCTTTTTTTCTTTTATTGTTGTTGTTTCTTTTTTTCTGCTTGTTCCTTTGTTTTCTTCTTTTTCTGATTTTCTTTTTTCTTCTTGGTTTTCTTATTTTCTTCTGTTTCCTTTTCGTCTTCTTCTTCCTTTTCTGTTGTTGTTGTTGTTTTCTTTTGTTTCTACTTCTGCCTTTTCTTAGTCTTCATCTTATTTTCTTCGTCTCTTCATCTTCATCTCCTCCTTTCTTCTTCTCATTCTTCCTCCTCTTTTATTTCACCACCTTTCTTTTCTTCTTCTTCTTCTTCTTCTTTTGCTTCTTCTTCTTCTCTTCCTCCTGCTTCTTCAAACGTTTGATATATATATACTTATCTGCAATCAGTTTGTTCTGTCTATTTGCCCATTACTTGTTTATCCCCCCCCCACTCACCCCCCCCCCCCCCACCCACCACACCCATCCACTCTTTTAGAACCCCCTCTATTCCCCCTTCCCCCCTGCCCCTCACCCGCCCCCGCCCCCGCCCCCCGCCGCCTCCCATTCTTACAGGAGTGCTTTGGCTTCATTATTTTTTTCTACCTTTTCTTCCAGTCTTCATCGACATTTTATCCTATTCTTTATCCTTAACCTGACTGTTTATTTTGAGCAATAATTTTATTTTTTTATTCTACTTTTCATCTTATTTCATTCTTTCTTTCTCTTTTTATTAATATTATTACATATACTTCTTGATAACAGAGTTTGGGAAGAAGAAGCTCACGGATTTCATGTTACTCTTGATAACTTCTTGGTTATGAGGAGGGATAGGAAGAGGAGGGAGGATAAAGATGAAGGGAAGAGGAGGGGGAGATAAACTTGGTGGGAAGAGGAGAGGGAGATAAGGATGGAGGGAACGGACGAGGAGGAGGGAAGGGGTGGGGGAGTGATTAAGGTAGAGAGGATGGAAGAAGAGAAGGGAAGAAGGAATGAAATGGATGGAGAAGAGGGAAGGGGGGAGATAAAAATGAAGAGGAGGGAAGGGGGGGAGATAAAGATGGAGAGAAGGAAAGATTAGCATAGAGAGGAGGGAAGGAGAAGAAGGATAAAAAAGAGAGAAGATACGGATGCAAGAAAAGGATAGAAAGGGGAGAAGAGGAGGGAAGAAGAAGAAAAAGAAATATAGAAAGAAGGAAACCAAGGGAGATACAGAGACAAAGAGACAAACAAACAAACCTAAAAGACAGCTGCAAACTTACAAACAGCAAGAAACACATAATGATAGCATGACAGGCGGTGTTACTAACTAACCTTACTTACGAATATTAACAAGAGGAGAAGGAAGAAGTGAAGGAAGAATTCGAAAAGATATGGATGGAGGAAAACAGAATGAGAGATAGAGATAGATAGATAGATAGATAGAGAGAGAGAGAGAGAGAGGGAGAGAGAGAAAGACCGGACATCTGCTCTCTCTCTCTCTCTCTCTCTCTCTCTCTCTCTCTCTCTCTCTCTCTCTCTCTCTCTCTCTCTCTCTCTCTCTCTCTCTCTCTCTCTCTCTCTCTCTCGCTCTCGCTCTCTCTTTCCCTCACTCCTCCTCCTCCTTCTTCTTTCTATATTTTTCTTCTTCTCGTTCTCCTCCTCCTCCTCCACCTCCTTCTCCTCCTCCACTTCTCCCTCCTCCACCTCCACCTCCACCTTCGCCTGCCACTTCCACCGCCTTATCCCCCCATCCTTCTTTTTTTCTCCCTCCTTAAAAAAAAATAATAATAATAATGATAATAATAATAATGATAATAAATGAATAAATAAATAGATAAAATCGCGGTATCCGATCCTATTCCAAATTCAAACTCAAGATTCGAACATGATTCATCTTTGTCGAGAATTACCGATTTTCCCCGCAATGTAAAGGGAAATCGCCGATTTAAAAAAAAAATAAAATCAGTTTCCGATTTCAGAACCTCCGTGTCTCAGAAATGCGAAATGCCAATTATGTTTTTATTAATTGGACGAAATTGCAGGTATCGGTTTAGGAGTGAAGATAATGATATTTCATAATCTTTAAAAAAAGATTCCTTTTTCCGATCACTGATTCGAAATATGCTTCGCGTTTGTGTTGCTTTTTTTCTAATAAGAGAATTATTGTGTATTATGTTGATCAACTGTTTATGTAGATATGTATATGTGAATGTTGGTTAATGTATAGTATGAGTATTGTAGGTTAGGTGTGTGACTATATAATGTGTCTGTGCGTGTTTGTCTGTTTGTGTGTGTCTGTGTGTGTGTGTGTGTGTGTGTGTATACATGGTATGTTTGTGTGTTTTTGTGTTTGTCTGTATCTTTACTAGACAGCGTATACAACGAGAGAGATAAAAAAAAATCGTTAACAAACAATTTTATTCCTTTATATTTTCTTGTTTTTCCCTTTCTTTTTCTTTTTCATTTTCTTTAACCTAAAGTTCTATTTATTTTAGCCGCTGGATGTTAGCCAAGCGCCCGTATCACAAACCCTCACCTTGATTACAGCATGTGTGCATTACTGGGGTCTCCTCCCCCCCTCCCCCGCCCTCCCCCTCCCCTCCCGCCTCTGCCGCCTCCGCCCCCCATATATTAGAGACATGTACTTTATTGAGCCGTGTGTTGCAATGCAGGAGAGAAGGTTGTTGCAAGAGAGGTCGGCAAACCGGCAGTGGTGAGATGCACTTTGTTATCGGGAGACTTCAATTAGCCGTAGAGGAGGAGGAAGGGAAGAGGGAGGAGGAAGGACGAGGAAGAGGAGGAAAGGGAGGGAGGAGGAGGAAGAGGAGGAGGAAAGGAAGAGGGAGGAGGAGGAAGAGGAGGAAAGGGAGGAGGAAGAGGAGGATAAGGAGGGAGGAGGAGGAGGAGGATAAGGAGGGATGAGGAAGGAGGAGGGAAAAGAGTAAGGAGGAAGAACAGAAGGGGAAGAAGGAAGGAAGAAGAGGAGGAGAAGGAGGAATTAGTAATGAAGGAGAAAATAGGAGGAGGAAGAGAAAGGAGAAGCAGGAGGAGGGGAAGGAGCAAAAGGAAGAGGAGGGGAAGATGAAAGAAGAAGGAGGAGGGGAACAAGGAGAGAGAGTAGGAGAAGGAAGAAAAATGAGGAGAGAGATTAGGGTTATTGTAATGGAGAGAGAAGGAAAGTGGGAGGTAGGGATTAAGGATAGAGAAGGAATAAGGAAGGAAGGGTGATAGCCAAGAAAGGAGATAAAGAGGGGAACAATAAATGGGGAAGAATGGAAATGGAGAAAGGATCGGGGTGATAAAAATAGTAAGGGGAGAATGGAGAAGGATAGAGAGACAGACAGACAGACAGGCAGAACCAAAAAGAGAGAGAGAGAGAGATACAGACAGACAGAACTAGAGAGAGAGAGAGAGAGAAATGTGAGGAGGAACAAACATAGGAATTATTTCTGGCGCGTATGTTTTGTCCTCTGTAATAATTACGAGAGAATGAAACTGATGTAATTATTGTATCTGAAAATAATTTGCGATGGCCTGTACAAACCACATGCGCATGGGTGTATGTGGAATTTCGTTTACTTACATAAACATGTGCGTTGCATACATGTGCGTGTTTACGTAACTTTACGCGAGTGATGAGTACGTGCGTATGTGTTTGTGTGAATGTGTGTGTATGTGTGTGTGTGTGTGTGTTTGTGTGCGTGTGTGTTTGTGTGTGAAATATCGTGCATCATCATGTGTGTGTGTAAGAAATAGTACATTCTCATATGTGTAAGTCTGTCTGTATGTATGCGTTGTGTGTGTGTGTGCGCGCATGTGTGTGAATCTAACCAGGTTCCCGCGTCCGTGTGTCCGCGTGTGCGCAGGGAGTTGCCCCGTGTGCATTGTGGTGTGAGCGGGGGAAAGCCAGCGCAGATGGGTTGGCCCTCGTCTTCAAATTATCTCGGTGCTCATCTTCACATGCGAGGTCTTCAGCGGGGCCCCGTCAGTCGCCATGAGGAGGTGGACCTTGAAGGACGGGGGAGGGAGGGGGGAGGGAGGGGAGGGGTGAGGGGGAGGGAGGGTGGGAGGGACGGAGGGAAGGGAGGGGTGAGGGTGGGAGGGAAGGAAGAGGGAGAGGGGAGGGTGGGAGGAAAGGTGGGGTGAGGGTGAGAGGGAGAGAGGGAGAAAGAGTGGGAGGGGGAGGGAGGGAGGGGTGGGAGAGGGAGGGTGGGAGGGGGAGGGAAGGGGGAGGGAGAAAGAGTGGGAGGGGAAGGGGGAGAGGGGGGTGCGGGAAAAAGGGATGGAAGGGGAGTTAGGGGGGAGGGGAAGTAGGGAAGGGTTTGGGTGGGGGGGGGGGAGAATAGGAAGGAAGGAGGAGTGGGAGAGGGGAGGAGAGGAGGGAAGGAAGGTATAAGTGATGGAAGAGGGGGATGGAATAGAGGGGGAAGCAAGGGGGAAGGTGAAGGTGTAGAGAGAGATGGGGAAGAGGGGAAGATGATGGGGAGGGAGAGGTAGGGGGGAAGGTAAGGGGGATGGGTGAGGGTGTAGGGAGAGGTAGGGGAAGAGGAAGAAAATTGGGGAGGAGAAGGAGGAGGAAGAAGAGGAAAGAGTAAAGAAGAAAGAAAGGGAGGAGAGAGAAAACTGTAATAGAAACGGGAAGATAGAAAGAAGATAGAGGAAGAAGCGTAGACCAACAAAATAAAGCGAAAATATAAAGATAGGAAAAGATAATCGTAATGAAAAGTATAATTAAGATGAAACGACAAGAGAAATAAGGAAAAAGAAAAAGGATAAAGATAAAGGAAACTGGAAAAGAAAAGGAAAAAGAAAAAAAAAAACGAAAAGAATAGAAAGATAAGGAAGCAAAAACAACATTTAATAGACAATTAAAGGCATTATATAACAACAAAAGGGATAGATACAGGAATTCCGAAACGCGGATAGATATATTAAATACAAAGAGACTAATTTAAGGATTTCGAATTATTTACCGGAATAACAAACAAAAAGCAAAACGAATAGAGAAAGAGCCAATCCTGATAGACAAACTAGCCAACAAAGACAAACAAACAAAAGAGCATAAGTCAATTAATAAAAGGAAAAAAAATAAAAACAGATTAAAGAGAAAAATCTAAATTTTCTTCCCAGATGCAAAGGCTTGTTGTAAAGTTGCTGTTATTAAAAGATATCAACAGTGGCGTACGCCCATGAAATTATTATTATTGTTGCGCTAATGATAATGATTATGATAATGATAATGAAGATTCAATCAAGATCAAAGTAATTGAATGCCGCTTGGCGAATTATTATATATTATATTGGCGTCTGGCTGTTGTTGTTCTTGTTTTTGTTATTAGCATCACCATGTATATCATAGTAATTTAAATCTAATTACTATCATTACTATCGTTCTGACTATTATCGTTATTCTTCTCATATAATGATCATTATGATTGCCATCAATTTCATTATTAGTTTGGGCAGGAACTGGTGGCTAGCGGGGGGGGGATAGAGAGAGAGAGGGAGAGAGAGAGAGAGAGAGAGAGAGAGAGAGAGAGAGAGAGAGAGAGAGAGAGAGAGAGAGAGAGAGAGAGAGAGAGAGAGAGAGAGAGAGAGAGAGAGAGAGAGAGAGAGAGAGAGAGAGAGAGAGAGAGAGAGAGAGAGAGAGAGAGAGAGAGAGAGAGAGAGATAATGAGGACCGATAACAAACATTGGATGAGTGAATAGTCTTCTTATTCTCCTCTTCCTCCTCCTCTTCCTCCTTCTCCTTCTCTCTCTTATCGTCTTATTCTTCCTCTTCCTCATTTTCTTTAGCTCTTCCCCTCGATAAGACAGAATAAATTAATCCTTAACATTCGACCAAGTTAATGAAGAAGAACACCATCCTGTGATTATTTCTTTTTTTTTCTTCTTCTTCTTCTTTTCGGTTCTTTTTTTCTTTTTACAATCATGATCATAATTAATATTTTTCTCTCTTCATTAAAAAAAAAAAAAAAAGTTAATAGACGGCTATGTCAATCGGCCAAGAAATTAACATTGCATTATAAAGCGATCACTGAGGGAGAAATTATAATCATGGCACGGTATGAAAGGTTAGTGAAAAATTGCAGGGATGAACGAAAATTGAACGGGGGTTGAACGAACGTTGGTGGCGAGTGAGGCTCTTTCGGACGGGGCGTCACGATAATTAGTTTTGCATCGCGTTTTCCCATTTATTTTTGTATGGTGAGTTGATGACTGAGGTTCCAGGGAGGATGGAAAGATGGGGGGAGGGAGGGAGGGAGAGATGGAGGGAGGGAGGGAGGGAGAGATGGAGGGATGGAGGGAGAGATGGAGGGAGGGAGGGAGAGATGGAGGGAGGACGGGAGGGACGAAGTAAAGAAGGAAGGGAGGGATAGAGTGAGAGATGGAAGGAGGGAAGGAGAGATGGAGGAGGGAGGTAGGGAAAGAGAGAGAGAAATGGAGGGAGGAAGAGAGAGAGAAATGGAGGGAGGAAGAGAGAGAGAAATGGAGGGAGGACGGGAGGGACGAAGTAAAGAAGGAAGGGAGGGATAGAGTGAGAGAGAGAAAGCAACTACAGCTACAATAAGCATCATCAACACACTAATCAGGGGATGAACAGTGATCATCTCCTCTTCCTTCTGCTCTTCCTTCTCCTCCTTCTCTGCCTCCACCGCCTCCTCTTCCTCCTACTCTTCCTCCTCTTCTATTT
>BOPN01001428.1:76718-81718 GCA_017312705.2 Penaeus japonicus
CACCCCCCATACCCCTCCGCCCACACCCATACTCCTCCGCCCACGCCCATACCCCTCCGCTCACATCCACCCCCATACTCCTCCACCCACATCCACCCCTATACCCCTTCACCTACGCCCATCCCCATACCCCTCCGCCCACGCCCATACCCTCCCATCATCTTCTTATCTCAACGACAGCGTATATAGGCCTTGAGAGAAGATTGTTGACAAGATCCTCTCGCCGACTGTATTGCACTTGTCCGACTATTTTGATGGAGTGATACTGTCTAAGAGGCATGTTTTCATCCCGAGTCACAACAAACGGATTTTCTTTTCTGCAACTCACTATCTGTTTTTTTTTTTTTTTTTTTTTTTTTTTTTTTTGAGAAAGGGGGTTAAGGTGGAAGCGTGTTGCTTGTTTTTTGTTCGTTTCTTCTTCGTCTTTTTTCTTCTTCTCGTTCTTCGTCTTCGTGTCCTTCTGCTTATCCTTGGTCATTTCCATGTCTTTTCTCTACGTCTGCCTCTCTGTTTACTTCTCTTTTTCCATCCTTCCCCTCTCCTCTGCTTCTTCTTCTTCCCCTTCCTCCTCCCTCTTCTTCCCTTCTCTTCCCTCTTCTTCCTCCACCCTCCCCATCCCTTTCCTTCTTCCTCTTCCCTCCTACTCGCTTTTCTTCACTTTTCTTCTTTTCTTTCCACTTCTCTCTCCTTTACCATCCCCTTATTCACCCTACTCCTTCTTCTCCTCTACCTTCCTCATTCTTTTTTCTTCCTTTCCCACTTCTTCCCCCCTCTTTTCCCTCACCCTCCTCCCTTCTCCTTCACCCTTCTCCTCCTCCTTCCTCCTTTCTCCTCCCTCCTCATCCCTTATCATCCTCCCTATTCAACTCTCTTCTCTCTTCTCCCTTCTCCTCCTCCTGGTCCTCTCCCTCTCCCTCTCCTCCTCTTCCTCCTCCATTTTCCTCCCTCCTCTCATCATCAATTTTATTCATTCGCTTCGTTTATCTCTTTTTTTTCTGATGCGCATTTCCTATTCATCCTTCTCTTCCGTTGATGTACTTTGATGTTCTTATCTTCGTGTTTATTTTGTTCTTGAATGTGAGGAGAACATTTTATGGAACTTTTTGAGCCTTAGTGCTAATTCTAGAGTTTATTTTCCTTTCTGTTTTTTTTCTTCTTTTTTTGAAAATGTCCAACATAATTTATAAAGAGAAGAAGAATGTATATGATGGAGATGAAGATAGAAGGTGGGGAAGGCAATAGAAAAGAAGAAAGAAAAGAAAGAGGAGGAGGAAGGGGAGGAGGTAAAGAAGGAATAGTAGGAGGTGGAAGATGCGGAGGAACAGAAAATGGGCGAGGAAAAGGAGGGAAAAGGAAGAAAGGGGAAGGAAGAGGAAGAAGGAGGGAGAAAGAGGAGGAGGAAGAAGAGGAGAAAGAAGGGGAGCTGGGGGAAAGGAAAATGAGCATAATTATGATAAAAAAGGAGGAGAAGTAGGAAGAAGAACTGATGAAGGAAGGGAAAGAAGTTAGATAAAGTATAGGCGAAGAAGGAAATGAGAAAGATAGAAAATAAGAAATAGAATAAAGAAGATATGAGGAAAAAGTCAGAGACAGTGAGAGTGAGAGAGAGAGAGAGAGAGAGAGAGAGAGAGAGAGAGAGAGAGAGAGAGAGAGAGAGAGAGAGAGAGAGAGAGAAAGAGAGAGAGAGAGAGAACGAGAGAGAGAAATTGAAATAGATCGGGAGAAAGAAAGAAAAAGAAAGAGAGAGAAAAAGTGACAAACAGACAGACAGACAGACAAAAAAAAAAGAGAGAGAAAAAAACAAGACTAAAAGGAGATTCCCTCACGAGTCTGTATATCCACAATCCATCACTCAACAGCCTCGTGTTCAAAGCATAGTGAGTCTTGGCGACATATGAAGGGTTCCTGTTTCTGTCCATGCACACTTTTCTCTTCTTTTTCTTTTTCTTTGTCGACGTCGTGTGTTGACAGCTGATGATGGATAAATACCCTTTGCAACAGCTTTGAATCTGACTTTATTGCACAGAGAGATCCTTTCAGCGTGGCATAATTTTTATTTCACTTTTTAAAATGATTTTGTTTACTTCATCTGCTCGTTAAATCAATTTATGATTTTATGCTTCTCTTGAGATGGAGGGAGGAAGTGATGGTGGGGGAGGGAGGGTGGGAGGGAGGGTGAGAGGGAGGGTGGGAGGGGGAGGGAAGGGTGAGGGAGAAAGAGTGGGAGGGGAAGGGGGAGAGGGGGGTGCGGGAAAAAAGGATGGAAGGGGAGTTTGGGGGGAGGGGAAGTAGGGAAGGGTTTGGGTGGGGAGGGGGGAGAATAGGAAGGAAGGAGGAGTGGGAGAGGGGAGGAGAGAAGGGAAGGAAGGTATAAGAGATGGAAGAGGGGGATGGAATAGAGGGGAAAGCAAGGGGGAAGGTGAAGGTGCAGAGAGAGATGGGGAAGAGGGGAAGATGATGGGGAGGGAGAGGTAGGAGGGAAGGTAAGGGGGATGGGTGAGGGTGTAGGGAGAGGTAGGGGAAGAGGAAGAAAATTGGGGAGGAGAAGGAGGAGGAAGAAGAGGAAAGAGTAAAGAAGAAAGAAAGGGAGGAGGGGGAAAACTGTAATAGAAACAGGAGAATTAAGATAGAGGAAGAAGCGTAGACCAACAAAATAAAGCGAAAATATAAAGATGGGAAAAGATAATCGTAATGAAAAGTATAATTGAGATGAAGCGACAAGAGAAATAAGGAAAAAAAAAAGGATAAAGATAAAGGAAACTGGAAAAGAAAAGGAGAAAGAAAAAAAAAACGAAAAGAATAGAAAGATAAGGAAGCAAAAACAACATTTAATAGACAATTAAAGGCATTATATAACAACAAAAGGGATAGATACAGGAATTCCGAAACGCGGATAGATATATTAAATACAAAGAGACTAATTTAAGGATTTCGAATTATTTTAATGGAATAACAAACAAAGAAACGAATAGAGAAAGAGCCAATCCCGATAGACAAACCAGTCAACAAAGACAAACAAACAAAAGAGCATAAGTCAATTAATAAAAGGGGAAAAAATATTTTAAAAGATTAAAGAGAAAAATCGAAATTTTCTTCCCAGATGCAAAGGATTGTTGCAGAGTTGCTGTTATTAAAAGATATCAACAGTGGCGTACGCCCATGAAATTATTATTATTGTTGCGCTAATGATAATGATTATGATAATGATAATGAAGATTCAATCAAGATCAAAGTAATTGAATGCCGCTTGGCGAATTATTATATATTATATTGGCGTCTGGCTGTTGTTGTTCTTGTTTTTGTTATTAGCATCACCATGTATATCATAGTAATTTAAATCTAATTACTATCATTACTATCGTTCTGACTATTATCGTTATTCTTCTCATATAATGATCATTATGATTGCCATTAATTTCATTATTAGTTTGGGCAGGAACTGGTGGCTAGCGGGGGGGGGATAGAGAGAGAGAGGGAGAGAGAGAGAGAGAGAGAGAGAGAGAGAGAGAGAGAGAGAGAGAGAGAGAGAGAGAGAGAGAGAGAGAGAGAGAGAGAGAGAGAATAAGGGCCGATAACAAACATTGGATGAGTGAATAGTCTTCTTATTCTCCTCTTCCTCCTCCTCTTCCTCCTTCTCCTTCTCTCTCTTGTCGTCTTATTCTTCCTCTTCCTCATTTTCTTTAACTCTTCCCCTCGATAAGACAGAATAAATTAATCCTTAACATTCGACCAAGTTAATGAAGAAGAACACCATCCTGTGATTATTTCTTTTTTTTTTCTTCTTCTTCTTTTCTTTTTTTCTTTTTACAATCATGATCATAATTAATATTTTTCTCTCTTCATTTAAAAAAAAGATAAGATTTAATAGACGGCTATGTCAATCGGCCAAGAAATTAACATTGCATTATAAAGCGATCACTGAGGGAGAAATTATAATCATGGCACGGTATGAAAGGTTAGTGAAAAATTGCAGGGATGAACGAAAATTGAACGGGGGTTGAACGAACGTTGGTGGCGAGTGAGGCTCTTTCGGACGGGGCGTCACGATAATTAGTTTTGCATCGCGTTTTCCCATTTATTTTTGTATGGTGGGTTGATGACTGAGGTTCCAGGGAGGATGGAAAGATGGGGGGAGGGAGGGAGAGATGGAGGGAGGGAGGGAGAGATGGAGGGAGGGAGGGAGAGATGGAGGGAGGGAGGGAGAGATGGAGGGAGGACGGGAGGGACGAAGTAAAGAAGGAAGGGAGGGATAGAGTGAGAGATGGAAGGAGGGAAGGAGAGATGGAGGAGGGAGGTAGGGAAAGAGAGAGAGAAATGGAGGGAGGAAGAGAGAGAGAAATGGAAGGAGGACGGGAGGGACGAAGTAAAGAAGGAAGGGAGGGATAGAGTGAGAGAGAGAGAGAGAGAAAGCAACTACAGCTACAATAAGCATCATCAACACACTAATCAGGGGATGAACAGTGATCATCTCCTCTTCCTTCTGCTCTTCCTTCTCCTCCTTCTCTGCCTCCACCGCCTCCTCTTCCTCCTGCTCTTCCTCCTCTTCTATTTCTTTTCTCCCTTCTCACTCACTCACTTTCTCTCCCTCTCTCTCTCTCTCTCTCTCTCTCTCTCTCTCTCACTCTCTCAATCTCGATGTTTCGCGTACAGGGAAGCGAAAAGAAGAAGAGATGAGGGAGTAGACTCAATTGGATAATGAAAGAGATAGAATGCAAGAGAGAGAGAGAGAGAGAGTAGAGGAAAGAGAAGAAAAAGAAGTATTTCCATGAGCATTTTCGTCATCACGTTCGAACGCACACTGATTATTCACTTAGCCTTTCTCCGTCCCAACATTTTGTTTATTTTCAAACGTCTCTCCGTTTTCCCACCATCAGCGACATGCACATATACGCATACACACACACAAACATATTTGCTTTCACACACGCGCGCGCACAAACAACCAGAAAAAAAGACAGATCACGTGCATTCGCACACAAACACGCACACACACACACAAA
>BOPN01001428.1:89218-111718 GCA_017312705.2 Penaeus japonicus
CTCTCTCTCTCTCTCTCTCTCTCTCTCTCTCTTTCTCTCTCTTATTTCATTCTCTTCTAATCTCCTTCCTTCCCTCCTCCATCCTCAACCCCTTCCTCTATCTAAATCTCTCCCTTCCCCTTCCTCCCTCTCCCTCCCTCTCCCCCTTCCTCCCACCCCCTCCCTCTCCCCCTTCCCCTCTCCTTTGTTCATATTATCATTATTGACTCGCGAAATATTTGCACCGGAGGCACTACCGCCCCTTTCCTCCCTCAGCCCCCTTCCTTGACCGCGCCCCCCTCCTTCTCCCCTCCCTGGTACATCTTCCTTCTCCCTCCCCCCTCCCCCCCATCCTCCTCCTCTTCCTCTTCATCCTCCTCCCCACACTGATCTACCTACACACCCCTTCCCCCTCCTCCTCCTCCACCTTCTTCGCACCCCCCTCTACCTCCTCCTCCTCCTCCTCTGCTAAAACCCCCTGTACCCCTTCCTCCTCCTCTTCCTCCTCATCCCCTCTCTAAGACCCTTCTCTCCCTTGTGTACTCCCTACCCCCTCCCCTCCCCCCTCCCATGTTTCTCTCCCTCGACTGAGCTTCCTTGTTATTAAAGTGTATTTTCGCGTTGGCGCTCTCCCCGCGTCATCGCCTTCCGCAAATAAGTTGATGCTGTTCGACAGTGGGCGGGGCTTTGGGGCTGTGAAGGGGGGTGGAAGGGGGGAGGGAGGGTGTAGGGTAGGATGGGAGGTGATCAGGGTAGAGGAAAGGGAAGGGGGGAAGGTAGAGGGGGCGGGGGTAAGAGGGCAGGATAGGGGCTCCCGATTCGGTTCTGTTGTGCTACTGGTAGTCTATAGGAGTCTACGGGATTGAAATTTTATTTTTTTTCGGATAGATAAATGTATTGGAGCCTCTGGTATAAAAGAAAAAAAAATCATCACTTGAAATAGTACTTGATGAA
Organism: Penaeus japonicus; assembly: GCA_017312705.2. Classification (NCBI taxonomy): domain Eukaryota; kingdom Metazoa; phylum Arthropoda; class Malacostraca; order Decapoda; family Penaeidae; genus Penaeus; species Penaeus japonicus. The sequence continues at coordinate 90,152 of BOPN01001428.1, forward strand.
TAAGATAATTGTAGCTAATGGTATAGGAGTCTAAAGGACATTGAATAGTATAGTAGCCAGTGGTATAAAAAAGTCCAAATCACTTGAAATTGTACTTTGTTAAATAAATAAGAGAATTGTACTAGTGGTACAAATATCTACGGTATACATAAAAATGTAATTTATTAGATAGTTGATTTATTCTAACTACTGTTATAAAAGTCTTAAGGACTTAAAAAGTGATTTGTTAGGTAGATAAATTTTTATATCCGTTGATATAAAAGTACTTAAAAAAGAAGTGCTTTGTTAGACAAATAGCTACTGTTTAAAGAGTCTAAAAACGACGGAGGGAAGAGGGAGAGAGGAGCAGGGGGGTGGGAGGGAGAGGGAGAGGTAAGAGAAAGAAGGAGGTGGGGTAGATGGAGAAAAGAAAAAGAAAGAAGAAAAACACAGAAACGATCAATCGAAAACAGTATATGAATAATCATCAAAAGCAAGAAAGAAAGAAAGAGAGAGAGAAAAAAAAAACAAAAAAAAACTCGAAATAGAGGAATAACTATGCGCGCAGCAGGATAGGAGCGCCAAGGCTGAAGTCAGTAGGATTCTACTAATTCCTTTCGTAATCCTACGAAGGAATGCGGCTGACGATGGAATAATGATTGAATAAAAAGGGTTGAATAATTAGATTCGTTTTGCTTGGCGGTCTCTTTCTCTTTCTCTCTCTCTCTCTCTCTCTCTCTCTCTCTCTTTCATTCCCTCTTTCTCTTTCTCGCTCTCTTTCTTTTTTTTTCTCTCTCTCTCTCTTTTATTCGCCCCCTCTCTTTCTCTCTCTTTCATTCTCTCTCTCTCTCTCTTTTATTCGCCCCCTCTCTTTCTCTCTCTTTCATTCTCTCTCTCTCTGTCTCTCTCTCTCAATCACGTCAACCTCTCGTGATCTGCCCCTCTCCCCATCCCCATCTCCCCCCCATCTCCCCCCCATCTCTCTCCCATCTCCCCCCATCTCCCTCCCATCTCCCCCCCATCTCCCCCCTAACCCCCTTTTCCTCCTCTCGGCGTAGTAACGTTAAGTGACAGCCTAACCGGTGCCGTATTATTGAGTTTGTACACATTAGCCACGTCTCACTGGCTCTCAATGGCTCTCTAGCCCTCCCTGTTGGGTTACCAGATGCCACTGTTGGCCGTAATTGCTACTTGCTGGATTTTCGTTCATTATCGATCAATTAAACTTTTTTTTTTAACTCTTAGATTTTTCCTTCTCGATTTTTTTTTTTTTTTTTTGGGGGGGGGTGTAGGAGTAAGGGTTAGGGGTTGTGAGTGGGGGATGTGGGGGAGGGGGTGAGAGTGGGTGGTGGGTAGGGGTGGGGGGTGAGGGTGAGGTTGTTTTCATGTGTCTTCTGTTTTCATGCTATGTAAGTGGGTTTTTTTTCTGATGGGGGGGAGGGGGGGGGGGGATTTCGCCTTTCTGTAGGTGTGCGTGGCCTTACATACCCATAGGCATATGTTAGTGTTTTGTGTGTGTGTGTGTGTGTGTGTGTGTGTGTGTGTGTGTGTGCGTGTATGCGTGTGCGTGTCTGCATGTGTGTGTGTGTGTCTGTGTCATTCTAGGAAAATCAAGATATTACTCTTCCTCCTCCGAACACATACCGAAACAGTAAAAAAATAATAATAATAATAATAATAATAAATAAATGAATGAATTAATTAAAAAAACGCTTCAAAACCCTACAAAATAAAGATATCCGCATGATATTAAACCTTCTTTTTCTCTCTTCAACAGGTACACCGGCAGACGGACCTCCCTTCACACGCAAGTATCTCGGCCTCTGTATCTTAGACTTAAATGCTTTTATGATGATCTTTGGGCTTATAGGGGTGTGGGGGGGAGGGCACGTGGGTGGGTGGGTGGGGGTAAGGGGTGGGGGTGCTTGTGTGTTTCGATTGTTTGCTTTCTTTCTGTTTGTTTTTGTTTCTCTGTCTTTGTTTCTGTCTCTGTATCTCTTTCTCTCTCTCTCTATCTATCTATCTTTCTTTCTTTTTCTCTCTCACTCTTTCTCTCTCACTCTCTTTCTCCCACTTTCTCTCTGTCTCTCTCTCTTTCTTTCTCTCTCTCGATCTATCTCACTTTTTCTTTCTCACTCTCTCTCTCTTCCTCTCTCTCACTCTCCCTCTCTCTTTCTCTCTCTCTCTCTCTCACTCTCCCTCTCTCTTTCTCTCTCTCTCTCTCTACCTACCTATCTATCTATTTATTTATCTACCTTGTTTACCAAATAAGATATCTTGATCATGCATTTAAGTGTGTGTTTGTGTCTGTGTGTGTGTTTGTGTGTGTGCGTGTGTTAGTGAGTGAGTGTGTGTATGCGTATATATATATTTGTCTATATTCATAGACATTTCTTATTGTTTCGTTCTCGTCTATTACCCCTTTGTGTGATCTCGCTGAATCAATCATTCGATTACTGACAAGATAATATTTAGCCTCACACCATCTTTGTCATCCTCCAGACACATAGTGCTTGCGTGAACCCGTCCCATATATAATGCTAGCGACTAGAAATTCTTGAAGTGTCCAGCTGATTTAACCCCGGTATAAGTTGCGGCTTTTTTCTCTACTGTTCGTGAAAATTAGTATATATGATTGCATATAGACACATATATACCTATTTAGACACACACATACATATACATACGCATACACATACACACACACACACACACACACACACACACACGCAAACTCATGTCACACATTTCTATCCATATAATTTAAAACACACACACACACGCACACAATTGATATATCTGTAGACAGACATGCAGTCGATGCAAAGACATACATAGTTTCAGATGTGTGTGTGTATGTGTGTGTATGTGTGTAGACTAATTACTCACACCCACACCTGTAACCACATTCACCAGCAGTTGTTCATATGACATTCAAAATATAATTTGTTCTTCCGTGTTGAAAAGATGGAGAAGGGAAAAGAGACAAGCAAAAACAAAACAACAAAAAAGTAGAAAAGAAGAAGAAGAAGAAAAAAACATCGACAAATGAAGTGCAGTTTAAATATCATTTTCTTCACTCTCTTAACCTGCGTAATTAAAACGTCGTCTGCATTTTCTTTATTTATTTTTTTCCTTTTTTCCGACCAAGGATTTGAAACACGAATGGGGGGAGGGGGAGGATAAGAACACGCCCATCCACATAAAACACTTATGGTCGAAAAGCCTTGATAAGACAGATAGACAAAGAACCCTTACGACACGCAAACACGTGTACCAAAGTCACTCTGACTCCTTTCTTGACCATTAAGGTTCATTTAGCCCTTGGTTTAGCTTAGGACTTTGGCTTCTATGCACATCCGTGGCATACAGCCCTTTGCAATCCGAAGGAGGAGGAGGGGGGGGGAGGGTCTCTTGAAGGGGGTAGTACACAGAATCATTTGCAAACAGATGGGTTTCATACATGCATTGGCACGAGTTGATTCTGTGGTCGGGGGGGGGGGGATAATGAGCCTTTTTTTTTTTTTGCTTGTTTGTTCTTTTACTGTTCAATATCACTTGAGAGTTTTTCTTTTTCTCTCTTTCTCTCATCTCTTGACAGAGATGGAGAGATAGATAGAAAGAAAGAGAGAAAGAAAGAAAGATAGAGAAACAGAAAGAGAGAGCGCGAAAGAAAAGAAAGCGAAAGAAAGAGAAAGAAAACGAAAGAAAGAGCGAAAACGAAAGAAAGTCATAATCAAAAACATACATAAACAAAACAAAAAAATATATACGGTAGAAGTTAGACTACAGACAAATCCATAAATAAAAGATATAAAAATGAGGAGAAAAGGACAGGTCATTAAGGTTAGGCGCAAACGAGCTATTTACGAAAGTCGTTGAGGTTAAAAGCTTGTAATTTCGCCGCTAAGAACGGCCATTTAAACCCATTGCCAATGAATTTATACGAGATGTCAACCACTGAAATGTGTGCATGGGGCTAAAGAGGCATTCATTTGCATAATTTTTCTTTTCTTTCCCTCGTTTGGGATATATTTATTTTCTTCTTTTTGCTTATTCTTCTTTTTCTCTTTCGGTCTGTCTGTCTATTCGTCTTTCTCTCTATCTATCTTTCTCTCTCTTTCTCATTTTCTCTCTCTCTCTCTCTCTCTCTCTCTCTCTCTCTCTCTCTCTCTCTCTCTCTCCTTCTCTCGCACTTATTAAAATCTCTAAGATATTCACAATGCAATAGACAGAAAAATATAAAATCTCTCCTCACATTCTTTCTCTGGTACTTCCAACATAAGAAAGTGTTAACTTCCGCCACTAAACACACGTTGCTCCACTGTGGATGTCTGAGCTAACGAACGCCATGGAATTCCCCGGGACAGAGATAAAAAGAAAATTATATAAAGCTCTTTTTAAAAATGTGTTAGTACTTAAAATTTCCTGGCTCAACGGATCTATATACGTCAAAGGCTCTTCAAGAGAAATCTGGCATTTTTATGTCCGATTTAAGTACATGGGATATGATGAATAAGAAAAACATTAACGATCTAATTTCGCGCCAAAATCGACGAGTAAAACGGTTTAACAATTTCAAATTTGATTGCTGAGAATAGCCAACCATCGAGCTTCATCGTCGGTAGTTAACATTCTAACATTCTGGAAACATTGATTATGATAAAAACGATACTTTTTTTTTCTTTTTTTTCTTTTTTGAAAATTCACAAACGATGAATTTGCCGGTATTTGGCGAAAGAGATAAAAACGTGGATTTTTGACGTCTACGCCCTGATAGCATAAGGGTGATGAAGGGTGTTTCACACACACAAAAAAGTGATAACCGCTACTGATCAGAAGTGACCCCCCCCCCCTTCCTCCCCCTCCCGTATTTTCTTAGAACCAAACTTATGGTTACAGTTATTTCGTAATTGGCCCTGTAAATAGAGATTAGCGGCGTGGAAGCTATCGCATATTTCATATCCTATAAATTACAATAAACATTTCTCCCTCTTCTCTTCATTTTCTTTTCCCTCTTTCTCTTTTGTAATTCTCTTCATCTCTCTCCCTTCGTTTCGAAGAAAAATAAAATACGAAGAAAGAGAAAATTACAATGCGAGGGGAGTATCATTACTTCGGAAAGCATCGTAATTATCGCCTTAAAATGTCTCGTTTTCGAGTTTATTTCGTCTTCTGCCCTTGTCATTCTGTTTCTGATTCCGCAGACAGAAAAAGGAGTGTTTAGTCTCTTTGTCGAACTCTCTCTCTCTCTTTCTCTCTCATGCTCTTTGTATCCCATGCTCTTTTTATCTATCTTTATTTTTGCCTATATCTTTATTTCTACAGCTTTCTATTTATATGCCTCTCCCTCTCCCTCTCTCTCTTTCTCTCTCTATATATATGTGTGTGTGTGTGTGTGTGTGTACATACACACACACATGCACACACTCACGCATATATATGAATATATATGTATATATATATACATATACATATATGTATATATATATATATATATATATGTATGTATATATATTTATTCATTTATTTGTTCTTGCAGTAAATATACACTTTTTCCATGTTTTGCCTAAAAAAGTCGAAATAAAAAAGTCTCTGTTCTTCGCTTCACTTTAATGTTATCACAATTATTTTCATCAATTTCATTTTTTCTACGTTATTATCTTCACATAATAATCATCATTTTGATGAAAATTATCATTATTTTTATCATTAACAATGTAATTATAATAATCATCATCATTACAGTAATTATCATATATTTATGACATGTTTTCCTCCCAAAAGAGTCCAAAACATTTCGCTATTTTTTCCTCTTTTCAGCCTTTTTCCTTCATTTTTTTTCCGTTAACCTTATTACAATAACTATTATCATTCTTTTCTGAGATTATAATTTCGCAAACTATTTTCATTTACAAGAAAATTATCTTTCTGTTCATCATTAATAATGTAATTATCATAATGATGGTTATAATAATAAATATATATACTCACATGTTCTCCCGAAAGTCTAAACATAGTTCAAAAGAGTTTTGCTCATTTGAAATATTGTCAGCTGTTTCCTTTTTTTTTTTTTTTTTTTTTTTTTTTTTTTTTTTTTTTTTTTTTTTTTTTTTTTTTTTTTTTTTTTTTTTTGTTCTTTTAATGTTACTACATCAAATATAAACATTTTGTTTATTATTGTTTTGTATTATATTCTTGATTTTGATTATTCTTTTATCTCAATAATAATATTATCATGATAATAATAATTGCAGTAATTATGATATATCTATAGCATATTCCCCAAAAAGTCAAAATCTAACTAAATGCAAGTGTTTTGCTCATTTTTTGCATCTTTTCAGCTATTATATTCAATATACTCTTTATTTCTAAGATTTTCTTCGTATTATTTTCTTCGTATAATTCATGAGAATTATCTTTAACATTGTAATGATCAGAGCTTTCTTCTCTTTTCGTTTACTTTAATGTTATTACATCGCTGATTGCCATTGTATTGCAACAAAAAGGACTAAGTACGCTGATTATCTTTGTTATTTTTAGGATCGCTCTTACTAGTATTTTTTTCTCTCCTCTTTTTTCTTTCAATTCCTTTTGTTCTAATATAACGATCATCAGTGCGTGTACCTATAATGCTACTCATTATCAGAATGGTTCTACTTTGTATTTGGATCATCTTCGGTATTTTTAGGATCATTCTTAGTAGTCGTTTTTTTCCGCTTTCTTTCTCAATTCCTTTTTGCTGTAATATAACGATAATCAGCGCATTTAGTTATAGTCTCTTTTATTATTAATAAAGTTTTCATTTGTATCTTTATCATCTTTGGTAATTTTAGGATCGGTCTTAGTAGTTCCATTTTTTTCTTTCCCCTTTTTGCTCTCATATAACGATAATCAGCGCATATATATAGCTTTAATACTTTTCATTTTCAGAAGGGTTGTAATTTGTTTTGTTATCATCTTTGGTATTTTTAAGATGGTATTTAGTAGTTGTATTGTTTTTCTTTCTTTCCCCTTTTTTTCTTAATATCTTTTTGCAGTAATATTACAATAATCAGCGCATTTAGGTATAAATCTTTTCATTATCTGAATAGTTTTAATTTGTATCTTTATCATCTTTGGTATTGTTAGAATCATTCTGAGTAGTTATATTTTTTTCTTTCCCTTTCCTTCCCTCAATTCATTTTTGCTCTGATATAACGATAATCAGCGCATCTAGCTATCATCATTTTCATTATCAGGATCGTATTTAGTACATTTTTGTTTCTCCTTTTTTATCTCAATTCTTCATTGCTATATTATAACGATAAGGAGCGCATGTAGCTATAATGCTTTTTCTTATCATTTTCATTATCCTTTTTGCTCTAATATAACGATAGTCAGTGCATTTTCATTATCAGAATTGTTCTAATTTGTATTTTTATCATCTTTGGTATTTTTAGGATTGTTCTTAGTAATTTTTTTTTTCTTCATTCTTTCCTCTTTTTTCTCTTTTTTTTCTCTCTCTCTCTAATATAACGATCATTACCGCATTTAGTTTTAGTCCTTATCATTATCAGAATGGTTCTAATTTGTATTTTTATCAGCTTTGTTATTTTTAGGATCGTTCTCAGTAGTTGTATTTTTTTATTTTCCCTTATTTCTCTAAATTCCAGTTTGTTCTAATATAAAGATAATCAGCGCATTTAGCTATAACCCTTTTCATTGTCAGAATGATTATGATTTGTATTCATATCATCTTTCTTTTTTCTTTTTAATATATTTAGCAATTGTATTTTTTTTCTTTCCCCTTTTTTCTCTCAATTCCTTTTTGCTTTAATATAAAGATAATCAGTGCATTTAGCTATAACCCTTTTCATTGTCAGAATGATTATAAATGTATTCTTATCATCTTTTTTTTTTTTAATATATTTAGCAATTGCATTTTCCCCCTTTTTTCTCTCAATTCCTTTTTGCTTTAATATAACGATAATCAGTGCATTTAGCTATAATCCTTTTCATTATCGGAAACGTTCTAATTTGTATTTTTATTATCTTTCGTATTTTAGATTCGTTCTAAATGGGATTTATTTTTTTACTTTCCCCTTTTTTCTCTCAATTCATTTTTTGCTCTAATACAACGATAATCACTGCATTTAGTTAAAGTCCTTTGGCATTTTTAGGATCGTTCTTAGTAGTTGTATTTTTTTCTCTCAATTCATTTTTACACTATTATAACGATAATCAATGCGTTTAACTATAATCTTTTTCAATACCAGAATGGTTCTAATTTATATTTTTATCATATTTTGTATATTTAGGATAGTTTTTTTTTTTTTCTTTCAATTCCAATTTGCTCTAATATTACGATAATCAGCGCACTTAGCTATAATATTTTAGCTGTAATCCTATAATCAGATATTTTTATTATCTTTTTTATTTTCATGATCGTAAATAGTAGTTGCATTTTTTTATTTCACTATCAGAATGGTTTTAATAATAATTTATATGATCTTTGTTATTCTTATGACTGTTCCTAGTGGTTCTATTTCTTTTCTCTCTCTTTTTTTTTCTCTAAATTAGTTTTTGCTCGAATTTAGCGTATATACATATGTATATATACATATATATATACACATGCATATATACATTTGTATATCTACATATGTATGTATATAAACATATATACATATCTATTCATGTATATTTACATATATATGTATATATACATATATATGTATGTATATATATATGTATATATATGTATATATATGTATGTATATATACAGTATATATACATATGTATATATGTGTATGTGTATGTGTATGTGTATGTGTATGTGTATGTATATGTATATGTATATGTATATGTATATGTATATGTATATGTATATGTATATGTGTATGTATATGTGTATGTATATGTGTATGTATATATATATGTATGTATATATATATGTATATATATGTATATATATGTATATATATCTATATATATCTATATATATGTATATATATATATATATGTGTATATATGTATATTTATGTATATTTATGTATATATATGTGTGTGTAAGTGTGTATGTACTGTATATGTGTATATGTGTATGTATATGTGTATGTGGGTATGTATATGTATGTGTGTATGTATATGTATGTGCGTATGTATATGTATGTGTGTATTTATATGTATGTGTGTATGTATATGTATGTGTGTATGTATATGTATGTGCAAAGATTTGCACATACATATACAGGTTTGCAAAGACGTCGCTTCGCCCGGGCTATATGCACGAAGCGGCCCGGCCTCTGTCAGCTATAAGTGCTGACTTATCTGATCATCATCCCTGAATTCAATTCAGCTCTGTTCAGAGAGATTTGCGAAGACGTCGCTTCGCCCGGGTTGTGTGGATTGGGTAGCCCGGTCTCTATTAGCTATAAGTGCTGACTCATCTGATCATCATAACTGAATGCTTACCGTGGCGGTCGGATTGCCTGCAGGCGCTCCAGCTGTCAGGGGGAAGCGATAGGCATAGCCGTCTAACCAGCCCGGCGGCTGTCGTCTCTGGGCCCTGCCTGAGGAAGCGAGTGTTCTCGCACCCCATCAGGTTGTGCTCTAATTTGGCGTCCGGCGCGCCACAATGATCACAGTGTCGCTCATCTTGCCCAATGGTGGGTATGATTTGCCACGCACAAGGGTAGTCTATTCTCAGTCTGTGCAGACTGACTTCAGCACACCTTGATATTCTAGGAGATAAGGATAAGCCAGATTTGCAGAGCAGTTGCTACGCCGGGCTTGTATGCAGTGACGCGAGCCCGCCTGTGCCACCGTGTGCTGACTCGTGAGAGAATGTGCCAACGAGTGTTGACTCGATCTGAGCTTGGTCCTTACCCAACGCAGTGCCCAGCTACGGCAGTAACCGCCAGCTGACAATTCTAGGAGAGAGTATCAGCGACTCATGGCCTGTGGCGTCTGAGTACCAGCTGGCCGAGAGGGAGGTTCTCGCTTCCTCTCTATGTCGCTGCAGGGCACAGACCTGTATGCCCGTCCGTCTGGGCTGCATGGGCTAGGGCTCCCATAATAGCGACTGCCTCTGCCTGGAGCGAGGCTTTGTCAGATACCCGCATAGCTTTCTCCATGCCCATTGTTGCAAAACCGGCGCCTGCAGTGCAGGTGATGGGGTCTACAGAACCATCCGTGAAGTAGGTCTTACTATTCGGCGGCGTGATTGCTGCGATATTCCTCTCCGCCTCAGCCGTCAATAGAGGAGGTGAGTACTGTGTCTTTCTCCTTGACAGGCTCATGACAGAAAACTCCATCAAGGATCGTGCCCACGGCGGGGCTGTGACATAGTCAGGGTGGGGGAGGTCCTTGACCTTAACCAGTAGTGTCTCCTTGAGCTCAAAGCATTTCAACCCTGTTAGCAAAGAACTCATGGTTCTGTGCAAGCTGACACTGCACTCTGTCTTAGCTGCGAGTCAAGCGGGGACTATAGGACATTGGCAAAGAACTGGGCCGCCATCTGATCAATCCGGGTGTCCAGGGGGAAAAGTTTGGCCTCCAAGAGGAGGTTGATATCTGTAGCAGAGGGCCAAGTCTTGGTGGGTTGTACAGGGAAAATCTTGTGGAAATTTTGTGGGTTTTATTGATTCTTCTATAAAACTTGAATCTTCATTCCCCTTCATCCCCATCCATATTGTTTATTACCGTAAAACTGAAAATGTAATACATTCCTTTCTAATACAAGTTTAACATATTGATCTTATTTCATGTAACATAATCAACTACAATATATCTTGACACCGTCATATATCAAATTTCTATTCCAGTATAAACATATATTGCAAGATTGCATAAATATAATAAGATAAATACCTCAGACACCTCACATGGCTTCTCTGAGTCACAAAATGGCTTCCAATTGTTTTCATGCGATTAGTTATGCAGATTGCCTATAGGAGGCGTACATCAGAAAACGAAATAAGGGGATGCTAATCTATTTGATATATATCCCTATTATTAGTACATATCATAATTATTAGGAACTTAGAGTATCACATTTGAGTATAAATGTAGCTACATTAACAGTATCCTTAGCCCACCCAGGGGCACCCAGAATAATCCTGGCGGCTTCATTTTGTATGATCTCAAGCCTTTACCTGAGTCCAGGTTTGACTGTAATCAAGGCAACAGAGGCGTAGTCCACAATGGGACGGACAGCGTGCACATAGAAGGATCTTAGTACACGGTGCCCAGCCCCTAAGCGCCGCCCCGACAGAGCTCTCATGACAGCGAGTCTTGCCTTGGTCCGGTCTAAGAGATATTTGTTCTCAGAGCAGAAGGTGAGGTTCACATCAACCCATACCCCCAAGTATTGGTAGATGTGTACCCACTCTACCCAGTCTTTGATCGCAGACATCATGTTTCGGCGCCATTGCCTTCGATTTGGCTGCTGAGATCTTAAGCCCGACTCTGCGGCATTCCTCAGATATTAGGTCTAGACAACGCTGGGCCTTTCTGACCGGATTCTCATTTCGTCTCCCAGTAGAGATAGTTGCTAGATCATCTGCATATGAAATGATCTTGCACTTGAGTGGAATGTCGAGGATGTTTAACACGAGTGTGTTAAACAGAGCCAGGCTAAGGACCCCTCCTTGTGGGGTGCCATTCTCCTGGGGCAAATGCCTGGAATGGTGACCTTGGAACTTCACTTTGGCAGTTCTGTTCCAAAAATAATCACCAATCCAGGCAAGCAGTCTGCCTTTGATTCCCTTGCGGATCAGGATCTCCTGAATGGTGAGTGGGCTTGCCTCCAGGTCTAGGAAGACAATGACAGAGCTGTTGTTGCTGACAGTGCTCAGTAAGGTGGCCATGCTGTGAGCAGTGCTCTTATTCCTTGTGAACCCGTGTAGGTGTTCATATGGAGGTCCCAACTTCCATTGGAGCCAATTCACTACCATTTTCTCTGATGTCTTTCCCAGGCAGCTGAGTAGGGAGATGGGATGGTACCGTCCCGGCTCCTTTGGTTTGGGGAACTATGTCATCCCTCTTCCAGCACTGTGGTAGCGAGGAAGTTTCCCAGGACTTGTTGATGAGATGCAAGAGTGCAGGCTCACCTTCATGTCCTAGGTGGGGAATGATGGGGTAGGAGATCTCATCACAACCCGGGGCTGACCGGGAACTGGTCTTATATGTCCGCCGTAATTCCCTCAGAGAGAACATGACATCTGCATCATCAAGCTCGACCGCCTTTTCTCTGATGAGGGCATGCCTGTCTGGGAGCAGTTGTTCTTGGCATGCCCTCAACTCTGCTGGTAGGCCGACGCTACTTGTTCTGCCAGTCTCTCCGCCTCCGACCGCTGGTCATGGTGGGTGTTTCTGGGGGCTGAGCGATTTGTGGCCCGTCTGATACGGTTCCACAGCTCTGAAAGGGAGGTTTAGTGGCCAAAGGACTCACACCACTCCAATTTCCTGAGCATCCTTGAGAGCCTCTCTCAAAAGAAGGTGGTTCTCTGTCTGCGGAAGTGTCTTCTGCACATATTGATTCTGTGGTTGACCTCCTTAATCCCATCATTGTAGTACCAGGCGTCCTTGAAACACCCGGACCACGGACGAGTTTTGGGGATGGTCTCTGAGGCTTCCTCGTCTATGACATTTACTAGTCTGGCCTTAAGTATATCCACACTATCGTTAAGTGAGAAGTCACTGGTTCTGAGGCACCTGGCCAGGGCCTCCTGGAAAGCTTTCCAGTTGGCCCTGTCCATCTTCCATCGAGGATTGTGCTTGGGCACGGGTGCCGGGCCAGCGTCCAAGATGGTGGTGACTATCCCATAATGATCGCTCGTGGCAGTGTTGTCCACAGACCCACTAATTCTCTCGACCAGAGCCGCAGTGGCAAAGGTAAGGTCAAGGACCCCCCCGCCAACGTGCGTATGCTCCTGGCTATTGAGAAGAGCAATCTCGGGGCACGACTCAAGCACCGGCTATGTGGCAGCCTGCCACATCATGTCTCTGAGTGGGAACCAGGATGGGGTGATAGGCATTGAAATCTCCCCCTATGAGAATTGGCTCGTGTGCCGCAGCAGCACAGACTTGGCCTGCTGTATACACTGTACAGCTTGAGGGGACCCCTGGCCAAATGGATCTCAACGGCAAGGAATTCGACGCCTTCTCCACACTGCACAGGATCGACAACCAAGGAGCAGGGGATAATCGACTTCACAAGGGTAATCAAAACTCTGGTGCCTTGCGTACTCGGCAGCACAAAGGGATGATATCCCGAGAAGCGGACAGATGTGTGTATGTATATGGATGTGCGTATGTACAGTATATGGATGTGTGAAAGTGTATGTGTATGTGTATGCATGTGGATGTATATGTATGTGTATATAGTTGTATATGTGTTTAGTTGTATGTGTATGTAGTTGTTTGTGTATGTAGTTATATATGTATGTAGCTGTATGTGTATGTAGCTGTATGTGTATGTAGTTGTATGTGTAATGTGTAAGGTGCAATGTACATGTATGTATGTTCGTATGTATTATATATTATATATATATATATATATATGAATATATATGTATATATATATACATATACATATATGTATATATATATATATATATATATATATATATATATATATATATAATTTCTCCTTCCTCTTCCTGTAACCTATGATCAGTTTTACGAGCCGTAAAAATTACATCAGATTTATTATCGGTCGTCTGCAATCATTATCATTATTGGAATTATCTATATAGTAAATCTCTCGTTGTCACCTTCTCTTATATCATATCTGTTGATGCGGATGTGAGACTCAGTGTAGAATGATACATTACCCTGTGCAGGATAGATACTTTTCTTTCCCCAATTCTCACTAAAATGAGCGCTTCTAAAATGAAGAAGAAAAAAGGGACAGGATTTCAACCCTCTCCCTCCTCCCTCCCCCCTTCCTCTCCCCCTCTATCCCTAATGTCTACATCCATGTAAGAAGCAGCGGTGGCAAGGTGATGACATATTGTATAGATAACATGTGATAGAACGGCTGTTTAGTATGGACAGAAGTCAAAATATATTCATTGTGATGTCGAGCGATTCTTTAAAGAGATATAGAAACAGTAGGAGCTCGCACGTCATGTCCTGTCGGCAGGAAGAGATGAATTCGTCCTTTGTTTTATTTCGGGTCGCGACGGAAACGTCTGGTTTTGGCGGGAAAATGTTTGATGGTTCTTTTTTGACATTTTTCTTTTCTTTTGTTTTCGTTTTTGTCGATTTGGTTATTTCTTACATTGATGTATTTGATTATCATTATTTTTGTTAATATCCCACGTTTAATTCTTCTATCACGAACACTACCAAAACAAATATTACTGCTATATCTTATACCAAAATCTACCCCCCCCCCCCACCTCACTATAACAACCGTTCAAACCATAACCCATTAAATCTATAAAAAAAAGAGCCTAATCACACATTCTTTCATGAAAGCTTAGCAAAACCATCGTTTTTTTTCCTTCCCGCTATAAAAATTCCAGTCACGCGTTTACACAGCTCTTCAACACACCGCCATTTGTGCTTGTCGCCGCTAATCGTCTGTTTCGAGCTTCTGTTCAGCCACTGTTCGCTACACGAGTGAAAAATGGGTCTGGTTTGTAAATTCATGCTTTTCGTAGTAAGTTGTTTCGGGTGTTTTAGTTAGTGGATGATGCATTTTGTCTTTAAAGAAAGACGTTGTTTAAATTTGTTTGATTATGATTTCGGTGTGAACAGATGAAGAAAAAGTCTCCAAGTGCCCCACGCCCCGTTTTCTGTGGAACATTATCTCGCTCAGCAGGGGTGACTCATGTAGTCATCTATCTTCTTACTCATGGATATCAGTCAGCTGATAACTTGTATGTCCTTAAAGGGTTTAAGATTAAGATGCTCTTTTGATATTCTTTCTCTGCTTATATTTCCTTTTTCTTTTTTGCTCTACTATTTCTTTCTCTTCCTCCGGTTTACAATTAAGTTAATCAATTTTGATTAAAAAAAAAACTTTTTTTTTATTAATGCATCTCCCGTAATCTCTTCTATAAGAAAATATGTAATAAAATAATTAGGGGAAGGATAAGGAAGATAAAAAAAATAGAGTGAAAAGAATCGAAGAAATGCCACACAAAAAAGTAACAGATAAACAAAAAACCAAAATAAAGGTGCCAAGGTGCCAATCCATTCTCACGTCACGAAGCCAAAGTGCCAAAGAGCTTCAAGTCACGCCTTCGACTGCGACTCGTGCCAGGTGTCAAGTGTCATGTGTCAAAGCGCTCTCGCCAGATTCTTATCGGCGATTCTGCTCATTGGCGAAGATTCGTTGATGATTCTCGTGATGATGAGAATATTATTGGTGTAATTACTGGATTAGCGCAGCTTGCCTCTTGTTGTTGTGGTTCATATGATGTGAGATGTTCTATTGTGTCTGCCGGTCTATTTTGTCTTTCATTTAGTAGATCTTTCTGCTTCTCTTTCTCTTCTTTTACCTTCCCACCCTCCCCCCTTCTTTCCCTCTTCCTTCCCTTCCTCTTACCTCTCCTCCTCTTCTTCATTCTCTTTCCACACCTTCTCCTCTTCCACTCTCACACCTCCTCCTCTTCTTCTTCCTCTCTCTCTCCAATTCTTCCTTCCTCCTCTTTCTCCTCCACCTCCTCTCCATCTTTCTCCATCTTCTCCCCTTCCCCTCTCATTCTTCCTCCTCTTCTACTTTCTCTCACTCCTCCTATCTTTCCTTCTTCCTCTTTCTCTACCTCTTTTTCCTCCACTTCCACCTTTCACTCCTCCTCCTCTACCCCTTTTACTCCTCCTCCTCTTCCCCTTTCACTCCTCTTCCCTTCTCACTCCTCCTCCCCTTCTTCTTCATCTCACTCCTTTTTTTTTCTTCCTCTCTCTCTTGTTCCTTTTCCTCCTCTTTCTCCACCTCCTCCTCTTCCCCTCTCACTCCTCCTCCTCCTCTTCCTCTTCTTCTTCCTCTTTCTCCGTTCACCGTATTCAGTATTCCTTGTAACCACCCTCAGTATATCACCAATTATAGAACTTCGTAAACGCCCTTCATAAATCAATTAACTTCGTTTTCCTTTTAATTAAGCTTTGCGTAAGATATATATCTAACTGTTATGGTAATTGTGAAGAAAAAAATGTATTGTAATCGACTGTGTCGTATTGAAGTTAAAGGGTTAAGAAAGCGGGGAGGGAAGGGGGGAGGAAGGGGTAGGGGGAGGAGGGAAGATAGGGTGGGGATAGGAAGAGAGGGGAGGAGGGAGGGGGAGGGAGAGGAGGGGAGATAGGGTGGGGATAGGAAGAGAGGGAGGGAGGGAGGAGGGAGGTAAGGTAAGGATTGGGATGGGGAAGGATAGAGGCAGAAATAGGGGTTGGGGAGGGAAGGGAAGGAGAAGGAGGGGGATGTACGTAAAAGTTAGTGAACTACCATTCATGTTTATTCATTGTTCAAAGATCGTTATTCATCAAAGGCCCTGAAAGCAGGAACGAATTAGTAAAATGCCATTAGTCATCTGAAACACAATACAGAACGTTTTTTTCTTTCATTCTTACATTTTTTTTTTTTTTTTTTTTCCAAGGAGGGGGAGGGTCACGAGAGGGGGCGGGGGTAGGGGGTACAGTACAAAGGAGGGGGGAGGGAGGAAGTATACAGGGGGTGGGGGGTAGGATAGATACGTTAAGGTGGTGAAAGGGGGATGGGGAGGGGATTGGGGGGGGGACCTGCAACGGCAAATATCGCATTGCTTCTTCATGGAGGTCAGGTGGAATCTACATATTTTATTTTGTTTTCACATGTTTTCCGATATGTATGTAGATAGTGAGAATTTGCTTCAAGTTATGTATTGTATAAGCGTTATGGATCGCTGACAAGTTCTGTGAACGCTCACACACGCACGCACACACACACATACATACACACACACACACAAACTCACACAAACACACACACACACACACACAGACAAATATATATATATATATATATATATATATATATATATATATATATATATATATATATATATATATATATATATATATATATATATATATTTGTAAGTCTGATATTTTCGAAATAATTGAATTAGTAAATCCCTATTAACAAACAACTATCAATTATTCAGTCAGCTTCTTCTTTAAATGTATTTTTCTTTTTTGCGGTAACCATGACAACCATCCAACCAGCCACAATTGTTCCCTCCGTAGAAAGGATAAGATAATAAAAAGAAAGAGAAGAATAAAAACAAAAAAGTCAAAATAGGAATAAAAAAAAAAGAAAAGAAAAGAAAAAAAAGAGGAAGGTCAAATTTCTTTATTACTTCATACTAATCACTTAACCTTAATGAGCAGAGGAGATTCTGAATGGGTGTTGACCCTTTAAGTAATAGAAAGTATGGGTTGATTAGAGTAATAATCATAATGAGACCTATTATATCAAAGATCATGGGGTTCTTTGGTAATTAAAAGGGTTACTAGCCTAATTACGTTAATAATGATATGCTTGTTTAGGCGCTATAGGCCTAGTCTTGATAGATTCTTGGTTTGTTCTTAGTTGTATCATAATCAGCTTCGTTATTATGGTCATTATCATCATCATTATTGTTGTTGAGAATAGTGTTACTATCATCATTATCATTAATCATGATCATTATTATTGTTATCATTAGTATCATTATCACCAACATTATTAATACTGTTCGTATCGTTGTTGATATCATAATCATTAGTAAAATTCTATTACTTTTATCATAATGATTATTATTGCCATTCTCATTATTATTAGTAGTAATAGTAGCACTAGTAATATTACTATTATCGTCACTGTTGCTATCCTTATCATCACCATTATCATCCTCATTAGTAGTAGTATCATCATCATCAAAACTATTATCATTATCGTTATCAACATCACCATCACCTTCATCGCCACCATCATCCTCATTACCATCACCCTTACCATCATCATTATCATCACCTTCACCATTACCATCACCACCATCATCACCATCGTTATCAACACTATCACTACTATCACCACCACTACCACCACCATCATCATCATCACCATCGTTATCAACACCACCACCACCATCCTCATCACTATCACCATCATCATCATTACCACCTTTATCATCACCACCACCACCATCGTTATCAACACCATCACCACCACTATCACCACCATCCTCGCAACCACCACCATCAACACCATAATGATAGTCATTAGGCGAGACCAAAATCCGCCTCTCCACGCAAGACAGACGAGCGAGCACCTTGTCCGAATTCTTAATCTCGATTCGAACACTCTTTGACTCGGTTCCAAATGGCCTTGGATTCGCTTCCAGGAGATAGATGGGATTCTTGTGTTTATTTTTTTTATTTTTATTTATTATTATTTTTTTATTATCATTTTTTATTATTATTATTATCATTATTTTATTATTATTATTTATTGTTATTTGGGCTTCTTGTGTTTATTTTATTATTTTTTTTTTATTATTATTATTTTGTTATTTATTATCATTTGGCCTTCTTGTGTTTATTTATTTTTTATTTTTTTGTTATTTTTATTTTTTATTATCTTATTATTTATCATTATTTGGGCTCCTTATGTTTATTTTTTTTATTTTTGATTATTTTGTTTTTGTTTTTTGTTTTTATTGTATTTTTCTTTTATTGGGTTTGTTCTTTTTTGTGTCCGAGTTGTCGTTGTTGTTGTTTGATTTGTCTTTCTTGTATTTTATTTGTTTGTTTTGTTCCCTTTTTGTTTGTTGTGCTGGCTGTTGTTATCTTTTTTTTTGTTATATTTGTTTTTTTCGTTATTTTTTCTTCTTCGATCTCTTCCTCTTCTTTTTCTTGCTTTCCTTCTTCTTCCTCATCTTTTTGTTATTCTTCTTCATTTTTCTTCCTCTTCTTCTTCTTTTCCTTTTTAATTACCTTTGTGTGTGTTGCAATTTATCTTATCCTCCTCCTCCTCCTCCTCCTCCTTCTCTTCCTCCTCTTTCTCTCTCCCCGCGCATAGGCCTACTCTCTCCACCCCCGACCCCGCCCCTACCCCCTTCCTCCCGCCCTCCCCCACCCTCTCCTCCGTACGCCCAAGACTTACAACCGGCGAGTAGCCAAGATAGTTCAAATCCATTTACTACGTTCTAAGATACAGAAAGACAGAGAGAAAAAGAGATATAAAAAAGAAATATACTTTCAAGGTTAGTGATAAACCTTGGAGGTCCTTTTTTTACGTTTTAAGGAGGCTTATGCAATGTCTAAGCCTTCGTGTGAGTGATCGTATCTCTCTGGTCGTGCGAGTGTGTGAAAATATCTTCCTTGCTCGCAGATGCTTGTAAATGTGTATTTACATGTGCACACACACACGCGCGCGCGCGCGCGAGCGTATACTCATACGTACACGCACATGCACACGCACACGACACACACACACGCGCGCGCACACATACACATACATACACACACACGCACACATACACACATACACACACACACATATAAAATATATATATATATATATATGTATATATGTATGTATATATATATACATATATAGATATAGATATAAAACACACACACACACACACACACACACACACACACACACACACACACACACATATATATATATATATATATATATATATATATATATATATATATATATATGTATATATATATATATTTATATATATATATATATATATATATATATATGTATATATATATGTATATATATGTATGTATATGTATATATACATATACATATATATATATATATATATATATATATATATATATATATATATATATATATGTATATATATATATATATATATATATATATATATATATATATACACACATATGTGTAAATATACAATCCCTCCATCACCAACCCGCCCCCCCCCCCCCCAACTTCTTCTGCAGAAAAAGAGAAATATCAGACTCTGCAAGATTCTTCTGGGTTCAAGATAGAGAAATTGCGAGAAAGAAAGAGAGAGAGAGAGAGAGAGAGAGAGAGAGAGAGAGAGAGAGAGAGAGAGAGAGAGAGAGAGAGAGAGAGAGAGAGAGAGAGAGAGAGAGAGAGAGAGGGAGAAAGAGATAGAGAGAGAGAGAGAGAGAGAAATTGAAAGAGCAGAGAAATTGAAAGAGAGAGAGAGAAATTGAGAAAGAGAGAGAGAGCGAGCGAAAGAGAGAAACCACAGCTTCCCTACCCGCTTTAGGGTTATGTTGGCGAGAGAAGGTCAGAAGGGAAGATGACAGCGTGATTTCGAGGTAGGGGGAAAGGGAAGGGGAAGGGGAAGGAGGAGGAGGGGGGAGGATAGAGGAAGAGGGGCCCTGGAGGAAGGGGGTTAAGGGTAGGGGTAGGCGAGGGAGGAGACGGGAGGAAGGGGCTAGGAAAGAAGGGGAGGAGGGGCTGGGTTAGGGAAAGGTAGGGGAGAGGGAATAGTTGAGGAGGGGTGGGGGAGGCTAGGGGGAAGGGCCTAGGGTTGGTTGTGCGGTTGCAAGGGATGGCAGGAGAGAAAGAGAAGCTGATTGTTGGATAGAAGTATACAGGTGGATGGAGCAAGAGAGAGAGAGAGAGATAGGCTAGGATAGAGAGAACGGTTAAAGAAATGGAGAAAGTATATTAAAGAGGGGGAGAAAGAAGGGGGAGGGGGTGGGGGAGGGGTAAGAAGTAAACAACATAATCCGAAAAAAAAAACAAAAAAAAACGCGAAGTGGAAAAAGAAAAAGAAAAGAGAAAAAAACAAGGCGTTCAACAATCAATCATACATTTAAAAAAAGGTCTTTGCAACAACAAAGTGACAGGGAAGACTTGGCCGAATTATTGCAACAATGAAGGACTTTCCTTTCGGTCTCCTCGACTGGGCTTCTGGTGCGCATGATGAAGCGAAAGTGAATATGCCCTTTTTTTTCTTTTGTTAAATGACGTTTACATTTTCCTTCTGTATGACTCATCTTGTAATGGGGAGGAAGGGAGTGAGGGAGAAGGAGAAAGGGGTGGAGAGATGGAGGAAGGGAGGGAGAGATGGAGGGATGGAGAGGGAGTGAGGGAGGGATGGAGTGGGAGGGAGGGACGGAGGGAGGGAGGGAGAGGGAGGGAGGGAGGGAGGGAGGGAGAGAGAGAGAGAGAGAGAGAGAAAATAAATGGATAAAGAGAGAGAGAAAGAAAGAGAGAGAGATAAATAGATAAACATAAAAAACAGAGACAGAGAGACAGCCAGTCGGACAAAGACAAACGGAGAGAGAGAGAGAGAGAGAGAAAGAGAGCGAAGCGATATCTCATTCTCTTCCTAAGACGTTTACAGTTAAAAGGGACTCACTCAT
Source organism: Penaeus japonicus (assembly GCA_017312705.2). Classification (NCBI taxonomy): domain Eukaryota; kingdom Metazoa; phylum Arthropoda; class Malacostraca; order Decapoda; family Penaeidae; genus Penaeus; species Penaeus japonicus. The sequence continues at coordinate 111,483 of BOPN01001428.1, forward strand.
CCCCCTTAACTAAAACACGAAAAAACAAAACAAAAAACAATCATCTTTCAAATCAAAGAAAACTCGAATAGGGGGACGTACCGTCGTACCCGGTACACGATGTGAGTACGAAGTTCAAATGACGTACCGGGGCTTTCACTCAAAATATTTCATCTCCTGGGCGAACGTACGGTACGTTGGGAGATGATGTACGGATGCTGGCTGAAGTAAAGCCGAAAAGGATGCAGGATGCTTTG
>BOPN01001428.1:131718-134218 GCA_017312705.2 Penaeus japonicus
TTCCCATTCTAGGAGTCGCCACAGCTGATTATCTGTCTCCCTCTTTCTCTATCCTCTGCATCCTCTTCAGCATCTACCTCTACCTTCTTCGTCTTCTTCTTCTTCTCCTTCATCTTCTTCTTTTCTTCTTCTTCTCCTTCCTCTTCTTTCCTTCCTTTTCTTCATCTCCTCCTCCTTTTTCTTTCGACAGCGGATCATCTGTCTCCCCTCCCTTTCCCTCTACCCTCTGCATCCTCTTCAGCATCTACCTCTACCTTCTTCGTCTTCTTTTCTTCTTCTTCTCCTTCTTCCTCGTCTTTCCTTCTTATTTTCTTCTCCTCCTCCTTCTTTCTCTTTCGACAGCGGATCATCTATCTCCCTCCCTCTTCCTCTACCCTCTGCATCCTCTTCAGCATCTACCTCTACCTATCTACTTGAGAAAAGCCATCTCGAAATATCTCCGCGCAAGAAGGGCGTAGAAGAATTACGTTCTCAGCGAGCACTCAGGCAGATGACCTATTACCATATCTCCGGAAGGGGGACCACAATGTTGTCATTGTTGTTGGAAAGTAGTATGGTAGCCGTAAAATCGGAGTGGGGGTGGGGGGGAGGGGATGAGTGGGAAGGCAGATGGAGAGAAGGTAGGAGGAAGGAGGGAGGGAGGAAGGGGGAGGTGGAAAGGGAGGTAGAGAGCAAGAGAGAAAGATTAAGAGAGAGAGAGAGAGAGAGATAGCAAGAGAGACAGAGAGAGAGAGAGAGAGAGAGAGAGAGAGAGAGAGAGAGAGAGAGAGAGAGAGAGCAAAAGAGAGAGAGAGAGGGAGAGGGAGAGAGAGAGAGAGAAAGATAGACAGAGAAAGATAGACAGACAGACAGACAGACAGAATGAAAACAAGAAAGAAAGAGAGAGAGAAAGAAAGAAGGAAAGAAAGAAATAGCGATAGAGATTAAGCGCGAGAGAGACAACAGAGGGAGGCTGCAGGGGAGGATCTGTCGAGATGCCGAAGAAGGGATTTCGTAGGATGAAAGGAAGATTGGTGGTGGGGGGGGGGATGGGGGGATGAGGGAAGGGAAGGGAAGGGAAGAAAGAGGAAGATATACAGAAAGAAAAGAGGGAGGAAAGGAAGAGAAAGAGGTATAGGAGACGAGAGAGGAAGAGGAGAGCGAAGAAGGAAGAAAATAAGAAAGGAAGAGACATAGAGGGAGAATGAGAAATAGGAGAAAGAGAGACTAAAGGGGAGAAAGAAGAAAACAAGAGAAAGAGAAGAGCGAAAAGAGAAGCGAATAGAAGAGAGAGAGAGAGAGAGAGAGAGAGAGAGAGAGAGAGAGAGAAGAGAAGAGAAAAGAGAAGAGAGAGAGCGAGAGAAAAGAGAAAAAAAGAGAAGAGAGAGAGCGAGAGAGAGAGAGAGAGAGAGAGAGACAGAGAGGCTTTACATGATCCGAGATGCTGACTGACGCCCCAAAGAATGCATCTCGGCATCGGGAGATAAATGAAAGAAAAGAGAGATAAAGATTTTTTTTCTCTCTTAGTGTGATTTTATCTTAAGATCTTAGGAGGGTGGAATTTAATCGAGGAGGAAAGAGGAGAATTTCCCCCATGGAAAAGAGCTTCCAGAACCTTCTACCCAAAGCGAACGAAAACTCGAGGAGGGTGCAGGAAGGGGGTGGGTGGGAGGAGGGGAGGAAGGGAGGTAGGGGGAGGAGGGATAGGGAGGGGGAAGGAAGGGAGGGTGCGAGGTAGGGGGAATAGGGGTAGAGAGATGAGGGAAGGGCAGGGAGCAGAGTAGGGGGAGGAGGGGAAGGGAGATGAGGGAAGGGCAGGGAGCAGGGTAGGGGAAGGAGGGAAGGGAGGAAATAGAAGGAAGGACTTGAGGCAGAGTGGAGAGAGGTTGGGTGGTGGGGGGGGGGGGTAGAAAATAATAGCTCAATTCCTTTTCTTTAATTGGGAGAAACTCCTACCAGGAAGACAGATACAATAGATGGGTAGACAGATACGTACACAGCTAAACACGCAGACACTTACACGAATCGACAATCAACAAATAATCAAGTGATCAAATAGAGAGACAAACAGATAAGCGGACAAACAAACAAACAAACAAAGAGACAAACATAGAGCTATTAGGGACAAGGATCGAACCAGGATTTTCTTGCCAGGGGATTGGCTAATCCACTCTGCCTACAGTCATTTGTTTGTTTATTCGTTTATCTGTCTCTCGCTCTGTTTGTCTGTCTTTGTGTCTGTCTGTCTAGAGAGCGAGAGTGAGAGCGACTGTCTATTTATCTATCTATCTATCTGTCTGTGTGTCTGACTGACTGTCTGTCTAGAGAGAATGAGAGAGGGAGAGCGAGAGAGAGGGTGAGGGAAAGGGAGAGGGAGAGGGAAGGGAGAGGAAGAGGGAGAGGGAAGGGAGAGGGAGAGGAAGGGGGAGAGGGAGAAGGAGAGAGAGAGAGAAGGAGAGAGAGAGAGGAGAGAGAGAGAGAGAGAGAGAGAGAGAGAGAGAGAGAGAAAGAAAGAAAGAGA
>BOPN01001428.1:139218-146718 GCA_017312705.2 Penaeus japonicus
GTGGAGGAGGAGGGAGAGGGGTGATAGGGGAAGGGAAGTGGAGGGGAAAGGTGACGGGGAAAGAATGGAAGAGATAAGGAGAAGAGGAAGGTAGTACAAAATGTAAAGTGGAAGGGGGAAGGTAAGTGGAAAGGGAGAGGGGGAGGAGGGGGGCAAGGGGAGAGAAGATAGCGGAAGGAGGAAGGCATGTGGTTGCAAGAGGGGAAGGGAGGGGGGGGTGGAGGGGGTGGAAGCAGCATGTTGCACAAGGACGGACAATAATCATCATTTCGTTTTGCCTCCAAGCAGTCCGTGCTTGATGGCACCATGTTATGGCCGCTTGACAACTTGTAACTGTTATTATGATGGCATTTTTTTCGAAGAGAGGAGGGGGGGTGGGGGAGAGAGAGGTGACGTAGTGTCAACTTTCTATATTGTTTGTGTTTGTGTGTGTATGTGTGTTTTGATTTTCATCTTGTCTTAGCCTAGAATGATTTCTATAACTAACCTTTTCAAGAATTATTTAAACTTGTCTTTTTATCCGATTTAGATGATAAGAATAAGAAAGAGAAGGCAACCTATCATGAAGAAGATAATTAAAGAAAAAGAAAGAAAATTCTCAAAAAAAAAAAAAAAAAAATCACCTTTCACAAAGATATCACTTTCCGTCTCAGCAAATACATTCTCTTTAATTTCTTTTTTTTTCGGTCTTTATCATTTTATTTCATTTTCCTTTTTTTTTCCTGATTTGACCTACAATAACCTTCTAATCTTACCCTAAGCTTTTTAATTCCCTGAATACCCGCTAAGACAAAGACTTCTTCAAGCACACTCATGCGTGACTTTAATAACACAGGTTCATTGTATGTTCATAATGCTTGCGAATTGTAGAGACTGTGTGTGTGTGTGCTTGTTGGGGGGGGGGGGGGGGGGGGGGGGGGGGGGGGGGGGGGGGGGTATGTGGGTGTGTGGGTGTGTGTGTGTGTGTATGTGTGTGTGTGTGTGTGTGTGTGTATGTGTCTGTGTGTGTCTATTTGTGTATTTACTCATCTTAAAAATATATCCAACTTGTATCCTTTCTTTCAATTAAGAATGAACAATTACACATCTCCTTGGTGTTTGTCATTCTCTCTTTCCAATTTCTTCTTCAATTCTTGTTTCCCGGGAAAGAAAGAATCAATAATTGTTTGAGTTCTGATTATCATTTCCCTCCGATTAAAGGTTTATTTATTCGTAGACTAATTATCGGATTAGATGAAGGAAGAAACGGTCTGTGGTTCTTCACATTATTCTTTCTTCTTATTGTTTTTCTTCTTCTTCTTTTTCTTCTTTTCTTCTTCTTTTCTTTTTCTTTTTTTTCTTCTTCTTCTGATTCTGATTCAGATTCTTTTCTTCATCTTCTTTTCTTCCTTTCTTCTTCTTCTTCTCCTTTTGATTCTGATTCTGATTCTTTTGCTTCATCTCAATTTCTTTCTTCTTCGTCTCCTTCTTTATCATTTTTCTTCTTATTATTAATCTCCGTCTTTTCTCCTTCATATTCTTCTTCTACTTCTTCTTCTTCTCCTTTTTCTTCATCGTCTTCTTCTTCTCTTTCTATTTCCTCTAACGAATTCTTCCACTCCTCCTATTCCTTTTCCTTCGACTTCTTCCTCTTCCTCCTCTTCTTCTTCTTCTTCTTTTCTCCCTACTGCTCTTCCTCCATCCTCCTCTTCCTCTTCATCCTACTCTGCTTTTCCTCCTCCTCTTCATGATTATTGATAAGAAATGAGGAACTGAATGATCGAGAGGTGTCATTGCTAATTTCCCAAAGGGTCGTAAAAGGACTTGGGAAAAGATACGTCGATGTCTGGAGGAGTAAAGAGAAAGGGGGAAGGATGAAAGAGATAGAGAGGGGTGGGGGTAGGGAGGGAGGGAGAAAGGGAGGGAGGGAGAGGGAGGGAGGGAGAGGGAGGGAGAGAGAGAGAGAGAGAGAGAGAGAGAGAGAGAGAGAGAGAGAGAGGGAGGGAGGGATAGAAGGAAGGAGAGAGAGAGATAGAACAAACATCCAGAAACGGGAGGGAGAGAGAGAGAGAGAGAGAGAGAGAGGAATTAAGAAATTAATAGAGAGAGACGCACATAACAAAAAAAAAAAAAAAAAAATCTAAATCGTGATATATATATATATATATATATATATATATATATATATATATATATATATATATATAAATGACCCCATTCAGTCTCGCAAAAGAAGAAAAGATAAGCAAACAACATGAATGGAAGCAGATAGCAAAGCAGCAAAGTAATTATGAAGGAAATACACAGTTATCTAGTAAATCCCATGTCTACGAAAGGGTTAAGAGGCAAGGAGAGATGACTAAGGGATTGTGGCAAATGATAAATGGACAATTGAAAGCAATGATATACAATTAGCGAAGAATAATTGAAAAGAAAACATAGATGAGTCCCCCCTCCCATCAGAAAAAAAGAAAAAAAACAGAAAACGGAATATCGCGTAATTGAACCTGCCATCAATAAACCCGCTTGGATTTGTCTCTCTTTCTCCCTCGTCTTTTCTTTTCTTTTCGGACGAATGAGTAATGAAAAGGAGAGACAAATGACCGAAATTATAGGCGTGACCCGAGCAATCTTCTCTGTGACCTCGTACATCGTTTTTCATAAGTAAACTTGTAACATTAGTGACCTGTGTCGTGTTAATGGGTTCACCTGAGATGATAATGACATACGTAAAGTGTGCTTATTGATAGGTAGAAGAGTTTGACATGAAATATTCACACATAGGTTCATGCGTGTATGAGTATGAGTGTGTGTGTGTGTGTGTGTGTGTGTGTGTGTGTGTGTGTGTGTGTTTATGTTTGTATCTTTTGTTTATCAATTTCTAATGTTTTGATCTTGATGGAAACACAAGCGCAAGAATATGGTAATTAAGTCAGTCAGCGCCTACGTAACCAAACCAATATACTAAACTAAATTCCCCCAACAGTTTTCACGACTTAAATAACCAATTCACCAACCTAACCCAACTCACCTACCCAATTCACCAACCTAACTCACCACAACCCAATTCACATTACTAACTCATCTAACTAACTCACCAAAAAAAATCACCAAACTCACCTACCCAATTCACCCAAGAAACTCACCTAACGAAATATCAACCCGAACCTTCCTTCTTTAACGCATCTCTTTCTCTCTCTCTCTCTCCCCCAACAGACCTTTGGCTACGAAGAAATGGTTCAGCCAAGCTCCATCATGGGCACTGATCTTCGGGCACCAGCGGGCACTTCACCCAACTCCCAAAGGCCGACAAGGTCTTGGCACGATTTCCCAAGGCACACGGAGGCCGATAAGATCCAGATACCCAAGATGTAAGTCTTTAAGATATCGAGTAAATAGATGTAAGATAAGATAAGGGGTATGAGTGTTGTTTTTTTTTCTAAGTTTTTTTTTTTTATTTTTTTTTTTATTTTATTTTTTTTTTTGGTTGGTTGCTTCTGAGAATCTTCTCTTCGGTTGCAACTGATTGTGATTATCTCATGTGTTACGATTAATTTACAGTTCTTTTCTTTTGAATTAGCTTTTGATTGTTCCATTAATAGATGTACAAGATTTACAACACGCTGTGGGTTTACATTAGAGGTTTAAAAAAGAAGAAGAAGAAGAAAAAAAAACACTATCATTATGTTCATGCGTCGATAACATGAGATGTTATTGTTTTGCGCAAAATGTGATTTTTTTTTTACTTGGTATATTCATAGTCATTTCCTCTAAGTAGGTAGCACACTCACTTAAAGATGAGTTAATTAGTAATTCCTTAGAATTAAGCTTAATTTGCATGCTGTGGTTGCTGATAGACACGAACATATAGCAAGGTTGCGCATGACCAGTATGCGCATGGAGAATGGTGCGCATGACAGAATACAACGCATGCGCACTTTACCAAGTCGACGCGATAGAATCTAGTTCAATGACTTAGTCTTCTAGATCATAGTAACCCTAAAATTTACACTGCCCTTTTTTTTTCTTCCTTTGAAAATATCAAATAACATCTAGGCAGAAGTTATTTATTGGTTCAAAAATCCCCTTTCGACGGAGCAGACAGAACACTTGCAAGATGAAAATGTTGATCATAAGCATCTCACGAGTATATATATCCCCACCCTGTAATAGATAAACGAATATGTCCTTTAAAGATAGCTTTGATATATCAATCACTAAATAGAAAGAGGAGTCAATTTATCAAGAAATAGACAAAGATTTAAACAATATTGATAAAGAATAGTAATATAAACAGTTTCCCGAATTATAAAGGTAAGATTTTCGAAATTCCCCCAAGATCAAAAGAAAAAAATATCTCTCAGAACCCCACTATATATAAGACAACAAATAAAATGATGATAGAACCACAGAAAATTAACATAGGAAAAAAAAATAACAACAACAACACGGACAGTTGCTATGCCCGCTATGTCTACTACCTCAGAGCCCCGTTTTATATGTATATATATATATATATAAAATATATATATATATATATATATATATATATATATATATATATATATATATATATATATATATATATATATATATATATATATATAATTATATATGTATATGTATATATGTATATATATACATATATATATATGTATATATATACATATATATATATATATATATATATATATATATATATATATATATATATATATACATACATATATAAGCTAACAACTAAAAAGACAATAGAACAAAAGAAAATCAACATAAGCATGGACAGTGTCTGTGTGTGCCATAACTACCTCAGAGCCTGGGTGCTCATGTCCTTAACCAGTATTTTCTCGTGTTTCCCCAGACATACTGAAGATGACAAGATCCACATTCCCAAGATGTGAGTAGAGCCTGGCCTTTAGTGTAGTGTGTAGTATGGTGTGCGGTGATGGTGAGTAGCGTGACAGTGCTGTGTTTGCAGTGCTCTTGGGAAATAAGGTTGTGTACTGTTGTAGAGAGATGGTGGTGATGGCTTGTTTGTGGTGTGTGGTTGAGAGAGTATGGTATGGTGAGTTGTGGTGTGGTTTAGAGGTCGGAGGGGTGTGGATTGTGCTACACTATAAGGGAAAGCAGCATGGAAGTCGGTATGATGGTGCAATATATAGTGCAAGTGCAGAGGAACCCGCCTTGAGATGGATATAGTGAGATAAGTAGTGATGATTAAGAGTGATGCTGATTATGATTATGATGATGAAGATAATGGTAATAATTATGACAGAGAATATAATAATAATCCTTTAGAATTACATCCGTCAAGCATTCGATCAACAGACCCCCCTCCCTCCCTCCCTCCCTCCCTCCCCCCTACCTCCCACTCAACCCCAAAACCCCACGCAAAAGAGACATCCTCTGCCGAAGTTACGACCCTTTCCCTACCACCCCCTTTCCCCCCCTCCCCTCCTACCACCTCCCCCTTTCCCCCTCTCCACTCCCAACCTCCCACCCCCCTACACCCCCACACGAAAAAAAAGGCAAGTACCGAATAATTTCCCGACGTCTTCACGAAGGAAAATACCTCCCCGTCTTGTCTTAAGTCTTGGAGAAGGCTTAATGTCGCAAAAAAGCCAAAATTCCGCCGCTACATGAACTTTGCAATGAATGATCTATCCTCACCCCCCCCAACCCCAACCCCAACCCCACTCACTCACCCCCCCCCCCCCCCTTTTCCCTCTACCGCCCTCCTCCCTGATCCGCGAACTAGCAGGTGTTGCGGGGCACGGGTAGGGGAAGGGGATGAGGGAAGGGGAAGAAAGAGGGAGGGTTGGCGAGGGGAAAGTGAGGGTGAAGACGGCGAGAGGGAAGACCTAATTAGTATGTAGCGTGGCATGTCTTGGTTTAAGGGGGGGGGGGTACTCAGAGTAGGTAAAGGGTATCGAGATGGCTGTTAGCCTTTTAGGTGAACAGATTTTTTTTTTTCTTTTTTTTCCCCTTCTTGGGTGGGGTGGGGTGGCAATGATGAATGGGTGTTTGGGACTCCAAGTCGAGGTGAAATTTTATTTTATTTTATTATTTTTTTTATTCATTAATTTTTTTTGGTAGATTTTTTTATTTTCGTTTTTCTTTTTTTCTTTTTTTTTATTCTCAATCTTCCAACTTTTTGACAGGCTTAATTAATTTCGTTTTTGTTTGTTTGTTGTTTGTTTTTTGGGGGGCCCATCGCGAAAATGATCATAGCCCTAGAATAGTGATTTTGAAATATACTGAGTCCATCTAGATGGCCATGGAGACGGCAAAAGTGCCATAGAAATCACGGCAGTTCGACTACGCTTATCCATGGTCGAAATGGTGTTGGGATTGTATGATTTCCTTCTTATCTTTTATGAAAAGATACATTTTTTCCCTTTCTCATTTGACAAATGTTCACTTTTTTACTTTTTTCTCTCTTTTTATTCCTTTTCAGTAAACGAAAAGTACTTTTTTCCCTTTTTTTTCATTTTCCGTTTATTTTTTTTCTCTCTCTCCTTTATTATCAAACCTGCAGATTATTCCTTTATTCCCTTTTCTTCCTTTCTATAACAAAAAAAAATAAATAAAATAAAAATCAGACTAGCTTACATTTTCTCTATTTGTTCCTTTATTGTTATCTTGTTCTATTCTCGCTTTCCGTGTCATCTTACTTAAATTCTTATCATTCTTCTTCTTTTACTTCTTCTTCGTCTTCTTCCTCTTCTTCTTCTTCTACTTCTTTTTTCTTCTTCTTCATTTTCTTCTGTTTCTTCTTTTTCTTCCTCATTTTCTTCTCATTCTTCTTCTTCTACCTCTTCTTTGCCTTCTTCTTTTTCTTCATCTTTATCTTCTACTTTTCCTTCTTCTTTTTCTTCTTCTTCTACTTCTCCTTCTTCTTTTTCATCTTTATCTCCTCCCCGTTCTTCAGGCAGATCAGGTATGGTCAGCCGAGCGATCTCCCTCATTTGAATATGGGCGAACCATACAAGGTCGACCGCAAGAATCTCTCTCTCTCTCTCTCTCTCTCTCTCTCTCTCTCTCTCTCTCTCTCTCTCTCTCTCTCTCTCTCTCTATATATATATATATATATATATATATATATATATATATATATATATATATATATATATATCTCTCTCTTTCTCTCTCTCTCTCTCTCTCTACTCTCTCTCTCTCTCTCTCTCTCTCTCTCTCTCTCTCTCTCTCTCTCTCTCTCTCTCTCTCTCTCTCTCTCTCTCTCTCTCTATATATATATATATATATATATATATATATATATATATATATATATATACATGAATATATATTATATGTATATATACATATATATGTATATGTATATTGATACATATCTATCTATCTATATACAGTATATATATATATATATATATATATATATATATATATATATATATATATATATATATCCTTTGAAATATTGCTAACCGTCCGGGGGTAGGGGGGGAGTGGGGAGTAAGAGGGTAGAAGGGTGTGAATGGAGGTAAAGGTCGGGGGGAG
>BOPN01001428.1:181718-184218 GCA_017312705.2 Penaeus japonicus
AAACAAACAGTAAAAACAAAGACGCTACAGACATCATCTCTCACTTGTCACTCGTCACCTGTCTGTCAACTCTCAACCGGAAGTGAAGAGGAGTGAACTAGCGATTGATGGATTGATTGCCCGGTTGATTGGTTGATTGGTTGACGACTTGATGGGGAGATAAGTGACTGGATTAATGACTGAGAGAAGAGAGATAGAGAAAGAGGAAGAGGGAAGGGGGGGATGTGAGGGAGGGAGGAGAGGGTGGTGGGTGGAGGGGGGTGTGGGTGGGTGGTGAGGGAGGGGGGGTGGGAGGGAGAGAGGGAGGGAGAAACCAGATAGTCAGACAGACAGACAGACACAGCATCACCAAAGAACTCAGACAGAGACAGACAGACAGACACAGCATCACAAAAGAATTCAGACAGAGACAGACAGACAGACAGACAGACAGACAGACAGACAGACACAGCATCACCAAAGAATTCAGACAGAGACAGACAGACAGACACAGCATCACAAAAGAATTCAGACAGAGACAGACAGACAGACAGACAGACAGACAGACAGACAGACACAGCATCACCAAAGAATTCAGACAGAGACAGACAGACAGACACAGCATCACCAAAGAATTCAGACAGAGAGACAGACAGACAGACACAGCATCACCAAAGAATTCAGACAGAGAGTGAGACAAAAGAAAGAAAGAAAGAAAAAAAGCCAAAAAAAAGAAAAAAAAAAAAGAATTAAAGCCAAAACCACAAACGATCCAAATGCAACCCACGTCAAAGAAATTCATGATTGCAAATGAATCTAATATGCAGATAATCTCCGGCCGCTAATTGCGCTTCTACGCAGAAATTCCGATCCTTTTTCTGCGATCGCCACCGGAGAAGCACGCTCGGCGGCCGCGGCGGAGGAAGCAGCGCGGTCGCTTCTCTGCTTCTCTCGCGCCGCTGGCTTTACGCTGCGCTAGGTGGCTTGCCTTATATGGAAGTGCGCTTGTTTCTGTGTTTACAGGGGATATGGGTATAGATTTACGTGTGTGCATGTGTGTGTCTGTGTGTGTGATGCACTCACTCACACACACACACACACACACATAAATAAATAAATATATATATATATATATATATATATATATATATATATATATATATATATATATATATATATACACACATATATTTACATATATACACACATACATATATACATATATACATATATATACATACATATATATACATACATACATATATATATATATATATATATATATATATATATATATATATATATATATATATATATATATATATATATACATATATATATATATATATATATATATATATATATATATACATATATATATACATATATATATATATATATATATATATATATATATATATATATATATATATATATATATATATGCATATACATGTATATACATATATCAAAGAAAGAGAGCGACGGTTATGGAGGAAGAACAAAGCTTTGTGGTACTCTGGACAGGAAGATCAAATGATAATGAAGGATGTGGAATTAAGAGAGAGAGAGAAAAAAAAAAAAAAAAAAAAGTCTCCATCGTATCCTAATCTCTCATCCTTCACGAGACAATAAAGTGTTCCTGTTAAGGGATGAAAAAGGATGATACTGTGGGAGTGTCAGGATATCTTCGACACTACAGAAATATTATGACTTCGTTTTCCGTGACTGGAGTGTCGAATCAAAATATTGTGTGGGGGAAAATTCAGTTTTTTCCCTAATTTATATCTTTTGGCGATTTATGTTATTTATATATTTATATTTTTTTTTTGGCAATATTTTATTTATTATTCATTTATTTATTCATCATTTTTATTTATTCACAATTTTATTTATCTATTTATTCTCAATTATTTATTTATCTTCTTTTTTTTTTCTTTGGCAATATTTTTCATGGTATTAGCTATATCAGTAAATCATTCCCTATTGTAGGTTTATTATCATAATTTTGTATTTCATCTTTTTTTCTTTTTTTTCTTTTCTTTTATTAAGCTACCGATTGTTTTGTTATTCTCAAAGGTATATTTTCTATTCAGTTTAGATTGTACGTGTTTTAGGAACTTTATCGAAATGATTCAAAAAGGAAAAGAAAAGAATGAAAGAAAAAAAAGATACACAATACAAATCAGATATAGATAAATAGAAAAAGAAAAGAAAATCAAATTTAGAAAAAAATATATATAAATAAATAAAAAAACAAAGCAAAAAAATTCTCAAAATCAAAATACGATCATAAAAAAATCAAATAAAGAAATACAGCTTGCATTACGAAATACCAACCATAGAACACAAATATACATAACCAACCCATCCTGAAACCATTCCCTAATTTGCATAGAGCGAAGGCACTGGCCCGATATGCCTACTACGAAAGAGAAAAGTACAGGAATAGCAAAGAGGAATATCAAAGTAATTCAAAGAAAAAGGATGCTTCGCTCTCAGAAATTGACCTCTGTTGAGA
>BOPN01001428.1:196718-204218 GCA_017312705.2 Penaeus japonicus
TCTCTCTCTCTCTCTCTCTCTCTCTTTCCTTCTCCTTCATCCTCTCTCCTTCTTTCTCTCTTGGCCTCTCTCTCTCTCTCTCTCTGCATGATTTGCATAGGAATCTCCTTCTTACTGAGTGCATGACTCAAGAGAAGGGAAGGTTGAAAGAGATGACGAAGAAGAAGGAAAATAATAATAATAATAATAATAAGAAGAAGAAGATGAAAGAAAGAGAAAAAGATGAAAAGGAAGAAAGAGAGTAGGGCAGATACAAGATGAAAAAGGCGAAGAGGACAAGAAGAAAAATAAAAAAAATAAGAAAAAGAACGAAAATAACAACGACAAGAAAAATAAGAATGGAAAAAAAAGACGGAAAGGTGACGATGACTGACGACGACTCTGACGATGACGTTGACGATGACTACGTGGGTCTTCGGCCCAAGAACCTCCTGATAAAGAGTCGGTCATGAACTCATGGCGCGAGAGAGCGGGAAATCCAACCACGCCCGGTGGTAGTTGTCATGAGCCACGAGCGATGGACAACATAGATGGCGTTCATGGCGGCGATAACGCATGCGCATGACCGGACCGGATCCACGTGAGACTTCATGACAGGGTGGAGGGTGAGTGGGGGGTGGGGTACGGTGTCATGGGTGATTTCGTGAACATTAAAGGAGGGGAGGGGGGGGTCGAGGGAGGGAAGGGGAGGGGAGGGGGGTCGAGGGAGGGGAGGGGGGGGAGGGACATGTCTTGGGAGTTGGGAGAGGGTAGAGTAAAGGGGAGGGGTGGGGATAGTGATCAGAGGCATAGGTAAGGGGAATAGGGGTATGGGTAAAAAGGGGAGCTTAATTTGAGGGGAGAGGGGAAATTCTTGGGAAGGAGCAAGAGTGGATGAGGGGAGGAGGAGCGGAGGGGCAGGGGTAACAGCAGGGATAGGGGAAGAGAAGTCACCTCTTTTTCCTCCTCTTCCACCTCCTCTCTTCCCCTCCTCTCCTCCTACTAGCTTCCTACATCCCCATGGACCACCCTCCCCCCTCCCCTCCCTCCTCCTCCCACTTCTAAATGCCCTTTGTTCTTCCATCCCCACCCTCCCTCCCTCCCTTCTCTTCCCCCACCCCACCCCCTCCACCTCCAGAAGACTCCACAATAAACGGAATTCGAAGAGAAAACAAGAAAAGGTTTTACACATCGCCTCTGCATATATGGGGACGCTCAGAGCTACCTTCTCTCTCTCTTACTCCCTGGCTCCCTTTTTTTCTAACTTCTCTCTCTCTCTCTCTCTCTCTCTCTCTCTCACTCTCTCTATCTATCTATCTATCTATCTCTCTCTCTCTCTCTCTCTCTCTCTCTCTCTCTCTCTCTCTCTCTCTCTCTCTCTCTCTCTCTCTCTGGTTTAAGTCTTTCTCCTTCACTCACTATCGACTTTTATATTCCCTTCCACTCCTCTCCCCCCTCCCCCTCTCCTCACTCCTTTTTTTTTTTTTTTTTTTACTCTTATTTGGGTGGGTTCTTGCTCCTCTTACCCTCTTTCACTCATCTGCATCCTTTTTCTTCACCCTTCTTTACTACTACCCTGGAAGGAGGGAGAAGGAGGAAGAGAGAGAGAGAGAGAGACAGAGAGAGGGGGGAAGGGAGGGAGGAAGATGGATAGATAGATAGAGAGAGAGAGGGAGGGGAGGGAGAGATGGATAGACAGATAGATAGATAGAGAGAAAGAGAGAGAGAGAGAGAGAGGGGGGGAGAGAGAGAGATTACACACTACCCTGACTGGTAAAATTCTTACCATATCACATGACAACATTTTCTCTTGGTATTTTACACTCCCCTTTTCAATCACAGTCTACCGTAATGCGTCTACCATGCTTAAAGTCTCAGGATAAAATAATTGACACTTAAATCTGTTCCCGTCTCATATGCAATCCATAACTTGGATCCCGATAAAGAGTGTAGCAGCTTATCTCTTATATCTTATCTCTAATTTATCACCATCACCTCGAACATGAGTCATGTTAATTTTATCTTTCATGTCAAACTTCAAAACAGATTATAAAATTTTTCGTCAAAGCATCCTTACTTTCTGATCTGTATATGTGGGTCTGCATTTCTTGTTATAGTTAATGCAATGTACATAGATTTTATTTAACGAATTTCCTGTTGTATTTTAAGAGCTAAGGCGTTCAGAGGGGAAATATACGTCAGTTGGAATGCTAATATTATGCTTGAGGATATAAATTTTTCGTAAATCATAATTTATTGTTATCCTGTTTTGATACCGTGAGCCGCTGTTATATATATATATTTTTTTATGAATATGATGGTATTCTTTCTCTTTTTCTCTTTCGCTTTCGCTTTCTTTCTTTCTCTCTCTCTCTCTCTCTCTCTCTCTCTCTCTCTCTCTCTCTCTCTCTCTCTCTCTCTCTCTCTCTCTCTCTCTCTCTCTCTCTCTCTCTCTCTCTCTCTCTCTCTCTCTCTCTCTCTCTCTTTCTTATATATATATATATATATATATATATATATATATATATATACACACACATATGTATATATATATATATATATATATATATATATATATATATATATATATCTCTTTCTTTTTCTCTTTTTTCTCTCTCTCTCTCTCTCTCTCTCTCTCTCTCTCTCTCTCTCTCTCTCTCTCTCTCTCTCTCTCTCTCTCTCTCTCGCTCTCTCTCATCTTTAATCTCCAAACCTCTAAATTCCCTACTAGATATTCCTTTCTTTTCATTTTCTAATTTCTACCTCTTTTTATCTTCTTCTTCTTCCTCCTCTTCCTCTTCTCCTCCGCCATTTTCTCACCCTCGAACTTTTTGTGACTTTGGTCTCGAGTATTTTACACATCCACTTTGCACTTCAGCATTTTCGAGGGTGAGGTCCGTGTACGGAGGCTTCGCTCGATTTACGACTGCATTATTGATGAGCTGGGTGATGCAACGTTGCCAGGTTCCGTGGTTTTCGTTTAGCCGCGACGTAAAAAGTAATGCGGAGAGGCTGATGGTCATTAGCATTATCATTATTGTTATTCTTTTTTTGATACAGTGGTGTTTCGGGAGGGTTGCGCTTTTTTTCTTTTTTTTTCTATACGGTTTTGTATTTCTATGAGGGTGAATCGTAACAGATTGAAGGGGATACTGACTTGTATCATATTTATATTTATATATGGCGTATATATATATATATATATATATATATATATATATATATATATATATATATATATATATATATATATATATCCCAGTCGGGACATACAGACTGTGGTGATAACATATCCAAGGCTGAATTTAATCTCTTCTTCATACTGCATAATCCCCTCGTTTTCTCGTTTTCGAATTTTGAAAATAACTACTATTTCCATTTCCATACGCAGCGTTTACTATCGCCAGTAAACCGGATGACAGAACAGATGTTATGACTTCATCAAGTACTTGTTCTTCTCTCTGTCATTCGCTCGATTTTCCGAAAGACGAATCATTTCTAAAACGAAAGTACACCTCGAGGACAAAGAAGAAGACATAATCACCTCAATGTGGCGCTAAACGACACTTCAAACCCACCGTAATTACTAGCCACAAGTCTATAAATACGCGTATAATAATAAAAAAAAAAAAAAAAAAAAAAAAAAAAAAAAAAAAAAAAAAAAAAACGAAGATATATATATATAAACAGCCCTGCCGAAGAGGTTTCCAAAACCTCTAAAACACTCAGCGGCGGCAAGCGGTTGGGTGCTCAGTTATATTATCACAACCTATCGTTCTGCAACCCTACGGAACACGGTATTGCCTGTGCTATAAAAATTTGAGTACCTTTTTTTACGATTGCAGACTTAGACAACTCTACTAGATAGAAGTGTTTATACTGATTGATGGACTTTTTTTTTTCTTATATGATCATTATTTATATATATGTAGATGTGATTTTTTTCTTCATTGCCCGATCTCTCTTAAATGTTGTATAGTGAAAGGAGGTAATGATGGGAATACTAGATATAAAAAAAGAGTTTAAAAAGAGAATTATCGTACATCAGTTATAATCTCTTATTGTTATCACGTGATTCACTCGCTTTGGTGCTCAAGTGTCTACATAAATGCCAGCAAGATAACAGTTAACGCCCCCTCCCCCTCGACCCCCCCTACCCCCTTACCTCCCCCCCTTCATTCCCCTCCCCCTTCCTCTCCTTCTCACCAACTTCCTTCCAACTCATTTTTATTCTTCATCAAAATTTATCTTCAGTCGTCATGTATATCCTTTTTATTACCCACTCTTTCTCTCTCTCTCTCTCTTTTTCTAGTTTCTCTCTCTCTCTCTCTCTCTCTCTCTCTCTCTCTCTCTCTCTCTCTCTCTCTCTCTCTCTCTCTCTCTCTCTCTCTCACTCACACCCGGAAATAAGTGCTTCATCTGTCAGACGGGAGATGTGATCACTTCATTGAACAGGAATATGTGTGGATTAGCTGTTTATGCTGCGTTGAAGTTCCCATGTTATATAGACAATGATAGATGCATTTGCTTGTTGTGGTTGTTGTTGTTGTGGTGGGTGAATGGGGTTTTAGTGGTACTGGTGATTGTATGTGTTTTTTATCAACATCAGGATTATCATGATCACCATCATCTCCACTATCATCATCATCGTTACTATAATCACCGACGTTTGCGTCATCACAACCTTCATTATTACTAATTATCCATCCATCCATCTCTCTCTCTCTCTCTCTCTCTCTCTCTCTCTCTCTCTCTCTCACTCTCTCTCTCATTCCTACATTCCTCCCTCACACCCTCTTCTCTTTCCTCTCCCTCTTTCCCTCCCACCCTCTCTCTCTCCCCTTCCCTCTCACCCTCTCTCTCTCCCCACTCCCTCCCATTCTCTCTCTTTCTCTCTCTCTCTCCCCACTCCCTCCCATTCTCTCTCTCTCCCCACTCCCTCCCATTCTCTCTCTCTCTCCCTCCCTCCCATTCTCTCTCTCTCTCTCTCTTTCTTCCTCTTTGTCTTCCTCGTTCGAATAGATGCAGCCGCAATCTCAAACGTGGTCGGCGGATAGCTTATCGTTGTAAACAAACACTCACATATCGCTCCCTCGTGTACCAAGAGAGTGAGTGTGAGGGCGCGGGCAGAAAGGACTGAAGAAGATGTTGGCAGGAACGGATGAGTAATATTGAGGAAAGATTTTTATTTTTGGGAAGGAGAATGACGGTGGGCGACAGGGGGATGGAGGGGGAGGGGGAGGGGAGGGAGATGGAGGGGGAGGTGGATGGGAGGGAGATGAAGGGGGGGAGTTAGGTTGGGGGGGAGGGCTTTTTTAAGCTGCGACGGGGTGAGAAATGTGAGTATATGAGATATGGTGTTTATGTTATTGAAAAAAATGCAGAAGTATGTACTGTATAATATGTACCTATACATATGCATGCAAACGTTCATACAAACACACACACAAACAAACAAACTTAGAGGAACAACATCGACCCCCCTTCCCCCCCTCCCACCACTTCCCCCTCCTCCCCTCCCCCCACTCCTTCTCTCACTCCCGCTCCTCCTCCGTCTCCTCCTCCTCCTCCTCCTCCTCCTCCTCCTCCTCCTCCTCCTCTTCCTCCTCCTACCTCCCCCTCCCTCAAAAAAGTAAGACACAAAATCCACGCACAATAAGATCCAACACACGAATAAAACGGAGAAGCAAAATGTCCGAGAAATGTCACAAGAGAAGAAGGAGTAGATTGAAGGAAGAACAGGGTGTGGGGGGAAGTGGAGGGGAGGGGGGAGGGGGTGGAGAGACATAGGCGAGAAGGAGGAATGATTCGTAGACAACGAAGCGGAGGAACAGGCAGTGGAGGGGGGGGGGGCGAGAAAGGGGGAAGAGGGAGAAGAGGGGGAGGAAGATGAGGAGGAGAAGAAGGAGGAGGAGAAGAAGAAGAAGGAGGAGGCGTAAGAGGAGGGGGGGAGGAGGAGGAGGAGAAGGAGTAGCAATAGGAAGAAGGGGAAAGCAGAAAACCCGCAGGAGTAGAGGAGGAGGGAAAGCAATAAGAGAAGGAACGAAGAACGAGCAGAAAATAAGGAAGAACAAGAACATGAACAAGAACAAGAAGAAAAACCAGAACAAGAAGAAGAAGAACAAGAACAAGAACAAGAACAAGAATAAGAAGAGAGCGAATCGAAACAAGGCCATTACGTCAGGCGCTCGTACACATACTTGGAACGACCCGTCGACCGCTCTCCCTCCGCCATGTCCTTCGCCGACGCTGATGGGAACAGATGAAGGAATAACGAAGCTCCACCTCGAGCCACGGTCCAAGGGGGACATCCGGGGACGTCGACCTCGAGGGGAAGGGGAGGAGGAGGAGGAGAAGGGGAGGATAGAGAAGGGGAAGAAGAGGGAGGAGGAGGAGAAGAGGAGGGGGCATAAGGGGAAGAAGAGGGAGGAGAAGAAGAGAGAGGAGGAGGAGAAGAAGAGGGAGGAGATGGAGAAGGGGAAGAGGAGGAGGAGAAGAAGAGGGTGGAGAAGGGGAAGAAGAGGGAGGAGAAGGGGAAGGGGAAGGAGGAGATGGAGAAGAAGAGGGAGGAGAAGGGGAAGAAGAGGAAGGAGGAGAGAATATAAAGAGAAGAAGAAGAGAAGATGGGAAAGGAGAATGAAAAGAGAAGGAGAGAAGAGGAGAAGAAGGGAAAAAAGAGAAAACGAAGGATAAATGAAGAGAAAAAAGAAGGAGAAAGACAATGAGAAAAAAATATGAGAAGGCGAGAGGAAGAGAAGGGGACATACAAGAATGTCAACCTAAAGGGGAGCAAAAAGGGGGAGGAAGACTTCAAATACGAGAGCAGAGAAGAAGGAGAGGAAAGAAGAAAGAGACAGAAACAGAGACCGGCAGAAGACAAGGAGTGAAAGAGAGAAAAAAGTGTAAGAGAGAGACAGAGAGAGAATAAGAGAAAAGGAGAGAGACAGAGAGAGACAGAGAATAAAAGAATAAGAAAAAAAGAGAGAGAAACAGAGACAGACAGACACACAACCAAACAGAGAGAAAGAGAGAAAGACCAAAAGAACTCTAAGTGTGTTCCCCCTTGAACACCTGCCTCATATCTGGACCGAGATGCAAATTTCCTCCGTGTTTACTCATTTTCCGAGTAAAAATGGACTACAGATAAGCGAACAGGCTAAACTCGGCAGGGTTCAGGGGCTGGGGGCTGGGGGCTGGGGGCTGGGGGCTAGGGGGTAGGGGTAGGGGTAGGGGCTGGGAGTAGGGGGCTGGGGGATGGGGGTAGGGGGGGGGTAGGGGTAGGGGCTGGGAGTAGGGGGTTGGGGGATGGGGGGTAGGGGGATGGGGTTTGGGCTGGGGTAGGAGAGGTAGGGGTAGGGGGTAGGGGGCTAGGGTTTGGGCTGGGAGTAGGAGGTAGGGGGCTGGGGCGGGAGTAGGAGAGGTAGGGGGTGGGGGTGGGGGTGGGAGATAGCTCCGAGGAAGGTGGGGAGGGGGGAGGGTCAGAGGTAGGGGGAGGGGAGTCAGATATAAAGGGGAAGGATT
>BOPN01001428.1:214218-219218 GCA_017312705.2 Penaeus japonicus
AACAGAACCTACTTGAGGCCCAAAAAAGGAGAGAACGAGAGAGAGAGAGAAAGAGAGAGAGAGAGAGAAAGAGAGAGAAAGACCGTCAATTAAAAGATGCCGCAGATTACAGCATTCCAGTACGGAAGACAGACTTGCGGAAAGGGAAAGGGGGAGAGAGGGAGAGGGAGAGAGAGAGAAAGAGGGGGGAAGGGAGAGAGAGAAAGAGGGGGGAAGGGAGAGAGAGAAGGAGGGAAGGGAGAGAGAGAGGGGGGAAAGGGAGAGAAAGAGGGGGGAAGGGAGAGAAAGAGGGCGGAAGGGAGAGAATGAGGTGGGAAGGGAGAGAGAGGGAGAGAGAGAGATAAAGAGGGGAGAAGGGAGATAGAGAAAGAGGGGGAAGGGAGAGAGAAAGAGGGGGAAAGGGAGAGAGAAAGAGGGGAAAAGGGAGATAAAGAGGGGGGAAGGGAAAGAAAGAGGTGGGAAGGGAGAGAGAGAGATATAAAGAGGGGGGGAGGGAGAGAGAGAGAGGGGGGGGGGAGGGGGATGAAGAGAGAGGGATAAGGAGGGATGGAAGGAGAGAGAGATATAGGAGCTGGAAGGGAAGGGGCACGAGATAGAGAGAGAGAGAGAGCAAGGTAATGGAAGGGAGGTAGAGAAAGAGAAGGAGAGAGAGAGAGAGAAGAGTTAAGATATATGATGGGAGAAAGTGAGAGGGGGACAAGAAGAGGAGGGAAGGGGGGAGGGAAGAAAATGGGGAAGGTGGGGCAGGAAGGGCATAGCTAGCATACCTCCTCATCACAGGCATACAAGATGTCCGCCTTCTTGGGTGAGTCTTACCCTTTTCTTGAGATGTTTCTTGGGATGTTTTCTTAGCCTCGTTGCCCGAGAGATTGAGAGAGAGAGTGAAGGGGGAGAGGGAGAGGGGAGAGGAGAGGAGAAAGGGGAGAGGAGAGAGGAGAGAAGAGGGGAGAGGAGAGAGGGGAGAGAGGAGAGAGGAGAGAGGAGAGAGAGAGAAAGATAGTAAGGGATAGGGAAGGAGAAAGATGTGAAGAATAGAAAAGAAGAGAGAAAGAGGACTAAAGAAAGAAAGAAAGGAAGAAGAAGAAAAGAAATTAAACAAGCGCACAAACCAAATACAAAAAAATAATAATAATAAATAATAATAGTAAAAAATAAAACTCAACTAAAACTAGAAAAGAAACACCGAAAATTTACTTCGAACTCAAATATTTTAGCGTGAATTAACTTTTCATTACAAAAAAAAAAGAAAAGAAAAGAAAAAAGAAGAAGAAGAAGAAGAAGAAAAAAAAAACAGCGGCAGAATTATGTATTACGTCATAACAGCAACTCGTAACCCCGTCAGCTGATGACAGTTATTGCTGTGTTATCTGCTGCTTCTAATGTCATCATTTTCTTTCCCAATTCTCCTTTGCTTTTGTTGTTATCTTTATTCTATCCGTTTTATTTATAGTTTATATCAATGGGTTGTTATTAGTTATCGTAATTTATGTTATCATTGTCATTATCATCGGTTTCATCACATCACCAAATAGTAATAAAAGTTTATGAGGAATTATAATGTCATTATGATATTTCTAATGAGAGTTATTATTGTTGTAATTACGTGCAATCCTTTGATATCAAGCAAACACGATCAACAACACGAATATTCACATAAATCAAGCCAAGAAATGAGTAGATAAATTAATATATAAAATAACTAATTAGATACATGAGTAAATAAGATAAAATATAAAACACAGACAATTGATCAAACAAAATTAGTTCATGTCCATAAAATGTCCTCATACCGTTGTCCCTAAACCTTTTTTTTCTTTCTTTCTTTCTTTTTTTCTCTCTCTCCTAACCTGATAATCTACCATTAGTCACCATGAATATGTAAAAGATGCATGGTATTAGGTAGTACATCCGCTCCCTGCAGCCACTTATTGGTATTTACTATTCAAAGACTGAAGATACGATCAGAATCCGCCATTTTTATTCGATGTCTTTTTTTTCTTTTTGGCGGGAAATGTCCGACGGAGTCATTTCCTCGATCCGGGACTTTGAGTTTTGAGTTTTTTTTGTTTTTGTGTGTGTGGATCTGGTTCATTTATTTTTTTCTTTATTGTTTTTGGTTTGTTTCTTTTACCTTCTACTTCTTTCTTATTCTCTTTCTGTTTCTCTGTTTCTCTCTATCTATCTCTCTCTCTCTTTCTTTTTATCGATCTCCCTTTCTCTCTCTCTCTTTCTTTCTCTTTCTGTCTCTCTCTCTCTCTCTCTAACTTTCAGTCTTCCTTCCTTTTTTACTCTTCTTTTAACTTTTATTTTTTCCCCTTCATAGTAATTTTATTTTAATTTTTCGAGATACGAAAATCCTTTCGTATTTTTATTAATCAATATATTGATACAATACATCACACACAACATTATATCCCTTTTTCTCTTTTTTTTTCATATTTCTTTGATTTTTCCATTCTTCATTTTTTTATTCTTTATTTTTTTCGTTCTACAGTTCTCTCTAATTCTTATTCTTTGTCAAAATATACATGCTAATGGCCAGTCAAGTGGAGAATGGGTAGGAGAGAGAGAGAAATGTGAGGATTATAGAATATTCGTTTTCTCTCTTTCTCTCTCCCTCTCTCTCTACCCCCTCCCTCTCCCTCCCCCTCCATCCCTCCCACTTATTCCCCTTCTTCCCTCCATCACCCCCACCCCTATCCATCCCCCTACCCCCCACATTCCCCCCTCCATCTCCCCCTCCCCCTCCATCCCCCCTCCCCCTCTATTCCCCTCCCCCAGCCCATCTTACTCCTCCTCCCCCTCCCCCTCCCCCCCGTAACCCTCCACCCTCCCCCTCCCCCTCCATTCCCCCTCCCCCCAACCCCCCACCCGAGAGGGCCGGCAGCTGGAGCGGGGACCGGCGTGGCGTGGCGTCCAGGGATAGCAACCCCAGGGAAGAGCGAGCGCGGTAATTGACCCAGTAAAGATAGTTATCTTCTCCTTAATTGGTCATTTGGCTCGGCCTCGCTCTCTTCTCTCCTCTTCTCTCTCTCTCTTTATTTCTTTTTTTCTTTCTCTTTCTCTCTCTCTTTCTCTCTTTCTCTCTCTCCCTCTCTCTCTCTCTCTCTCTCTCTCTCTCTCTCTCTCTCTCTCTCTCTCTCTCTCTCTCTCTCTCTCTCTATTTCTGGATGTTTTTTTTCCTTAGTCACTATTTTTCCGTCTTTCTCTCTATATTTTTCTGTCTTTCTCTTTTGTTTCTGTCTCTCTATACATTTTTATCTTTCTCTATTTCTCTCTCTCTCTCTCCCCATCCCTCTAACCTCTCTCTCTCTCTCTCTCATCTTGTCTTTCTTTTCTTTTCTTTCTGTCTCCTTCTTCCCTTTCTTCATCATCATCTTGTTCTACTTGGAAATTGTCTGCTTTCTTTTCCGTCTCCCATTTTCCGTTTTCTCTCCATGATCTTAACTTCTTTTCCTTTCTGTTCTATTTCCTCCTTTCTTTAAGCTTTTCTGCTTTGATGTTTCTCTCTCTCTCTCTCTCTCTCTCTCTCTCTCTCTCTCTCTCTCTCTCTCTCTCTCTCTCTCTCTCTCTCTCTCTGTTCTCTCTATTTCCTCCCTCGTTCTGTGTGTCTCCATCCCTCCATCTTCTTTATCTCTCTCTTTCTCCCCTCTCTCCTCCTCTTCCCTCGCCTTCTCCCTCAATCTACCTACCTCTCCCTTATTTTCCAGTATCTCCCTTTACCTTTACTCTATCCCATCCACATTTGCCCCCCCCACCCCCCCCCCAAAAAAAAAAGAAGAAATGCCAAAACAAAAAAATAAGAAAAAAAAAAAAAGACAAGCGAAGCACTCGTTTTCTATTTTAATTACAACTCCACAGAAAACGATTCTTACCGTTCATCTGGCATCGATATTCGTTCATTATCGGCAAACTGAGCCTCCGGACCATCATAAATAAAAACGATACTTAGAAAAAAAAAGAGTAAAAAGAAAAAAAAAAAAAAGAATGGTGATAGCCCTTTATCAATGCAGCTTCTGGTACTGGTTTATGGTTGGGAAAAAAAATGGCGCTGGCTCCAGACAGAGGATGGTTGATGGTGGTTGAATTTCTTAAAGGATGTGCGTGGATTCGTGAAGATCAAAATAGTAGCTTTTTCGCGTGTGGTTGTGTGTTTGTGTGTTTGTTTGTTTTTTTGTTGTTGTTGTTGTTGTTTTATTATCATTATCAATTTTTGTCTCTGTTGTTTTTTTTCTGTTTTTTGTTGTTTTTCTTACTTTTTTTATCAGTCTCTATCGCTTTCTTTTCTCTCTCTCTTTCCTCTCTCTCTCTCTCCCTCTCTCTCTCACTCTCTCTCTCTCCACCCACTTATCCATCTATCCACCCATCCTCTCAACAACCTCCCTCTATTGCACACAAATACGTATTCCGAAGTATTGCACGCCTGTTGCCTTTCTTGGCCGTTTTTTTTCTGCAATAATTCCAGCAACAAGGATCTCCAACTCTCCTTATCTACAAAGGTTGAAAACACATGGAACAAGATAGCTAGTTACGTCACAAAACTTGACGTTGCTACCGGGCATTGAGCCAGGCTTCAATATCGTTTTTTTTTTTTTTTTTTTTTCTTTACTTTTCCATCCTTGCTCTCAAAATGTTGTGTGTGTGTGTGTGTGTGTGTGTGTGTGTGTGTGTGTGTGTGTGTGTGTGTGTGTGTGTACATATATGTGTGTGTATATGTGTATATATATGTATATATATATATATATATATATATATATATATATATATATATATATATATATATATATATACCTTTCTTACACCGTTGTGTGTTATTAGTCACTCCGTAACCTTCTTGATGAGAGAAAGAGAGAGAGAGAGAGACTGAGATAGATAGATAGATAGATAGATAGATAGAGAGAGAGAGAGAGAGAGAGAGAGAGAGAGAGAGTTAATGGATTTTCGTGAAAAGATAACCAGGCATGAAGAAAGATATGTCAGGAAGGGGCGTGGAGACCAGC
>BOPN01001428.1:226718-229218 GCA_017312705.2 Penaeus japonicus
GCGATTACAATAAAATCCGATTCGTTTCGCTGAATATCGATTAGAGATTTCGGAATTTTATTTTTGCGTTCCCTGACATTCTTTCTAGAGATAGAAAAAACGTACACAAGTTCAGGGAGATTGACTAATGGAATGCGATTTAATATGAAAATGTTAATGCAATGGACTCGAATTCATATAATCTAATATCTGAGAAATGTTGTTTACAAGAATAAAACATAGTTAAAGATATGTCAATTTCATTCTTATTTTCCCAGGGATTTATTTTAGAGTAATTCCTTTTTTTTTTTTTTTTTCAAGTAATTCTTCTCTACGTCAGAAATATTATGATACGACCTCTAATTTCCAAATTTCGTTCCATACGGAGAGAATAATGAAGGGTAAACATGGGAGATACCGGAGCTCGATCTCACACAATGAGAGAACCTTACAAATCCCTTTAACAAACTTGCTCTATCCTTCCTCTTCCTCCTCCTCCTCCTCCTCCTCCTCCTCCTATTTCTCCTCCTCCTCCTCCTCCTCCTCCTCCTCCTCCTCCTCCTACTTCTCCTCCTCCTCCCACTTCTCCTCCTCCCCTCCCTATTTCATCTTTTTCCTTCTTCTTCCTCCTTTTATTCCTCTTCCTTTTCCCCCTTTTCCTTCTCCTCCTCCTTTACCTATTCCATCATTTCCCTTCTTCCTCCTCCTCTTCCTCTTTCGCATCCTTCTCATTCGCCTTCTCCTCCTCCCTTCCCTATTCCGTCTTTTCCTTTCTTCCTCCTCCTTTTCCTCTTTCGCCTCCTTCTCCTCCTCTTTCTCCTTCCCCGTCTCCTTCTCCTTCTCCTTCCCTTATTCTTCATTTTCTCTTACTCCTCCCTCTCTTCTTCTCCTTTTCTTCCTCCTCCTCCTCCTACTACTATTACTTCTACTACCACTACTACTACTACAACTACCAATACTACTACTACTGCACTTATTCCTCCTCCTCCTCCTCCTCCTCTTTCTCCTTCCCCACACACCCACCCACCCACCCATCCACCCTCTTCCACTCGGCTATTGATTGAAAGGATGTTCCAAATACCCGTCTTCGAGCCTTAAAAAAAAAAAAAAAAAAAAAAAATCCGCTCTTCATTTGTTTTGGTAATGGGCAAATATTTCTCCTTGGGGAGGGGGGAGGGGGAGGGGGAAGGTAAGTACTGGGGGAAGGGGGGGGAGGAAGGGGGAGGGAGGGAGAGGGTGGGAAGGAAGGAAGGTGGAAGGAATGGTGGGAGGAAGGGTAGGAGGGAGAGAGGGAGGGAGGGAGCGAAGGGGAGGGAAGGATAAAGATAAGGGGAGGGAGGGAGCAAGAGAGACAGGGGGGAAGGAGGGAGAGAGGGAGGGAAGGAGGGGGAGATGGAGGGAAGGAGGGGGATATGGAAGAAAGGAGGGAGAGAAGGAGGGAAGGAGGGGGAGATGGAGGGAAGGAGGAAAGAAGGGTGGAAGGGAGAGAAGGAGGGAAGGAGGGGGACATGGAGTGAAGGAGGAAAGAAGGGTGGAAGGGAGAGAGGGAGGGAGGAAGGGAGAGAGAGGGGGGAAAGGATGGAGACAAGGGGAGGGAGGGAGGGAGGGAGAGAGAGGGGGGAAAGGATGGAGAGAGGGAGGGAAGGAGGGAGAGATGGAGGGAAGGATGGAGACAAGGGGAGGGAGGGAGGGAGAGCGAGGGGGGAAAGGATGGAGAGAGGGAGGGAAGGAATGAGATATGGAGGGAAGGATGAAGACAAGGGAGGGAGGGAGGGAGAGAGAGGGGGGAAAGGAGGGAGAGAGGGAGGGAAGGAGGGGAGAGGGAAGGAGGGACAGAGGGATGGAAGGAGGGGAGAAGGAGGAGCCAAATCAGCGTTCGATGCAATTAGATTCCTTCAATGGCCTGATCCTTTAGAAAAAAGGACGGGGTGGGGGAGGGGTGGGGGAGGAGGTTCAGGAAGAGGAAGAGGAAAGTGAAGGGGGGAGGGGGGGAGGAGGGAGGGAGGGTGGGAGTGAAGGTAATGTTTGCTCTTCGTCTTATTACTACGAAAGGTTATTATGTGGGTCGCTCTTATTGTTCACGGCTTTGAGCGCGGAGGGGAGGGGGGGAGGGGGGGTGTGGTAGGGTGAGGGGAGGGGATGAGAGGGTCGGGATAGTATGGGAAGGAGAAGGAGAAGAGGAGGGAGGAGGAGGAGGAGGAAGGGGTGGAGGGGGAGGGAGGAGGAGGAGGAGGAGGAGGAGGAGGAGGAGGAGGAGGGGGGAGGGAGAAGGGGGAGAGAGGAGGAGGAGGAGGTGGAGGAGGAGGGAGAAGTAGAAGAGGAGGGAGGAGGAGAAGAAGAAGAAGAAGACGAGAAGGGCGAGGAAGAAGAAGAAGAAGAAAAGGAGGAGGAGGAGGAGGAGGAGGAAGGAAGAAAAGGAGGAGGAGGAGGATGGCTAAGGAAGAAGAGGAGGAGAGAAAAGAATAAGGAAGAATAGGAATTAGGAATATGAAAAGGATGAAAAAGCATTGGAGGAGGTGAT
>BOPN01001428.1:244218-251718 GCA_017312705.2 Penaeus japonicus
GATGTAGGTGTGTGTTTCTGGGTGTGTGTAGGGGGGATGTAGGTGTGTGTGTCTGGGTATAGGTGTTTGTGTGTATGTATGTGTGTGTGTGTGTGTGTGTGTGCGTGTGCGTTTGTGTGTGTGGCGGAGGGTGGGTATGTGTGTGTGTGTGGGTGGGTGTCTGTCAATGTGCTTGTGTGTGTATGTGTGTGGCGGAGGGTGGGTATGTGTGTATGTATGTGCTTGTGTGTGTATGTGGGTGGGTACGGGCGTGTGGAAAGTATAGATGTATTGCATGTCTGCAAGTATGTATGTATTTATGTTTGTATCTTTATATTCATATGCAAATTTTATACATGCAGGTATGTACGTACGTGTATACATACAGATATCACAAGGTACACGTGTATATGCATATACGTATCTTACAAATGCATATACGTACATATGCATTCATACCTACGCATATATACATTCCTATTTTGTTTACACAATTCATCACAACAACAACGAACTCCCGCAAATTCAAGACCTCATAATGTCAACACCGTACCATCATCTTGAGTGTCTCCTAAAAAAAAAAAAAAAAAAAAAAAAAAAAAAAAAAAAACGAAGATTTATCGAGCTTCGAAAGATATCTCGAGGGATCAAGCCACGCCTCTTTTAAGCCAGGTGCCCCCAGCTGACTAATTACAGGTACAAGTAATATATTATTCCTGGGCTGACAAGTAACTAGTGAGGTGTGTCTGTTTATGTGTGTGTGTGTGTGTACGTGTTTGTGTGTGTGTGTGTGTGTGTTTGTGCATACGTGTTTGTGTGTGTGTGTGTGTTTTATGTGTAAGAAGGTAAGAGAGAGAGAGAGGGAGAGATAGGGAAAGATAGAGAGGGAGAGAAAGAGATAAAAAGAGAGGAGAAAGAGAAAGAAAGAAAGAGAGAGAGAGAGAGAGAAAGAGAGAGAGAGAGAGAGAGAGAGAGAGAGAGAGAGAGAGAGAGAGAAGAGAGAAAGAGAGAGAGAGAGAAAGAAAGAGAGAGAGAATTATAGATACACACACACACACGTCGTCGTCATCATCATCATCATCATCATCATCATCATCATCATCATCATCATCATCATCATCATCATCATCATCATCATCATCCATTACAGCAAGACATGAACTCTAGTCAAGGTGATGGAAGTTCAGAGGTCAAATCTGGCTTCAGCGATAAATTAATCTTATTAATTATTGAAGGACTAATTGTCAGAATTCATTAAAGTATATTCACTCAAGTAATACATGATTATTCCGAGGTTAATCAGTGTTATTACTAATCATATGCATTACATTAATCATTAGTTTAAAAACACATCAAAGAACATAAAAAAAAAAACTATTAGCATCTTTTTCTAAGTGAAAGGAACGTTGAAAACTATTAATCTTATCTAATGCACTTTTTTCCAATACAAAAATATCAAACGGAAAAAAAACAACAAAAAAACACTTCTATTTCAGTGCAACAGCAAGTGGAGGCTGTTGTCACTTCAGCAAGTACAGGACCTAGCTGTGTTGTGGGTCAAGGAATGGTACATGTTAACAACGTTGAGGTTGCGTTTCATTGAGGGAAATAATCTCTTATTCTGTCTCTCTTTCTTTCTTTCTTACTCTCTCTTTTGTTTTCTTTTTCTTTCTCTCTTTCGTTCTTTCTTTTTCTCTCTTTCTTTCTCCTTCTCTTTCTTTATTTCTTTCTTTCTTTCTCTTTCTTTCTCTTTCTCTCTTTCTTTCGTTCTTTCTTTCTCTTTCTCTCTTTCTTTCTCCTTCTCTTTCGTTCTTTCTCTCTCTCTCTCTCTCTCTCTCTCTCTCTCTCTCTCTCTCTCTCTCTCTCTCTCTCTCTCTCTCTCTCTCTCTCTCTCTCTCTCTCTCTCTCTCTCTCTCTCTCTCTCTCTCTCTCTCTCTCTCTCTCTCTCTCTCTCTCTCTCTCTCTCTCTCTACCTTTCCCTCTCCCTCTCACGGTGCCTGATAACAAAAAAAGGAAAAAAAGACGAAGAGAAAGGAATAAAAAGTTAAATAATTCAGGCTTGGGTAGTCATCGCAAGTCATTACGAATGCAGATTGGTCAAGGTAATTATAGTTTCCCCTTTCCCTATCTTCTCGACTTCCCATTTTCTGTGGTGAGAAAGGTGCCTGTTTTTTTGTTTTTTTGTTTTTTGTGTGTGTGTGTTTTTTCTGTTCTATTTCTGGTTCTTTTCTTGTTATTTTTCTCCCTCTCCCTCTCCCTTTCTCTATCCCTCTCCCTCTCCCTCTCCCTTTCTCTATCCCTCTCCCTCTCCCTCTCCCTCTCCCTTTCTCTATCCCTCTCCCTCTCCCTCTCCCTCTCCCTCTCCCTCTCCCTCTCACCCACTAATCTCCCTCTCCCTCTCAACCCCCCCTCCCCTACCTCTCTCTCATGTCTACAGAAAAAAAAGAAAAAAATCCCTCAACCGATGTCGACGATTCATTACATTTTCCATGCGACTTTAGCCCTTATTGACCCGCGAAAGGGAAGGTGCAGAGCACGTGTCCATGCCCTCAGGAGAGAATTCTCAGTGGTCAAGTAACCTATATAAAACCGCTACGCACAAAAAAAGGTCACCCTCCCCTCCCCCCTCCCCAAAAAAAAGGTAAAAAAAAGAAAAGAGAGAGAGAGAGAGAGAGAGAGAGAGAGAGAGAGAGAGAGAGAGATAAAAAAAACTGCCGAGGTATTAGATGAGCTTCGAGATGTTAGTGTTTTGTTGATTCATTTTGTCTGTGAGCGATTTGCAATATTTGATTTTTATATGAATATTTTATTTTTTTTTGCATTTATGTATAACCGTTTATTGTTGATGTCATTGGTATTATTATCTTCATTAATACTATCATGTTTGTTATCATTATTGGTGTTGGTGTTATTATTGCTTATTATTATGATTATCTTCATTATCATTTATTACCAATACCATTATTATTGTTGTTGTTGTTATCACTATTATCACTATCATTAACATCACCATCATCGTCATCATCAGCAGCAAGATTATTATCATCATTATCATCACCATAATTACCCTCGTCATTACCATCATCATCATCATAATTATCAACATCATTATTAATTTTAACCTATTCATCTATTCACTGAATATGATATTTAACCTAAGGCAAGAGAGGCGGGGGGGGGGGGGAGAGAGGGTATGTGAACTTTCATTTCAATCTTTTATTCTAATCTTTAATTAATGATCATTGAAATTATATCTTCTAGGAGTAGGGGGAGTGGGGAGGTATGTGTGTGTGTGTGTGTGTACGTGTGGGTGTGCGTGTGCGTGTGCGTGTGCGTGTGTGTGTGTGCGTGTGTGTGTGCGTGTGTGTTTGTGTATATCTTCTAGGAGTAGGGGGAGTGGGGGGGTATGTGTGTGTGTGTGTGTGTGTGTGTGTGTGTGTGTGTGCGTGTGGGTGTGCGTGTGCGTGTGCGTGTGCGTGTGTGTGTGTGCGTGTGTGTGTGCGTGTGTGTGCGTGTGTGTTTGTGTGTATGTATATGTGTATGCCTGTGTGTATTGCGTGCATTTGCGTATAAGAAAAAAGTGATATTTTTATAACCTAAAAGACACCAGTCAGTCAACATAGCCTTGTAAATCCATGTTGTATCACCCCACATGGAGAATCTCATGAATATATGCCGCGTTGTCATGTAGCTGTCAAGTGACCGTCTTGTCGCTTGACAGGCGCTTGACTCCCTGTTTGCTGCCGTGTCTGGTGGCACCCTTTTTTGTTTGTTTGTTGGGGGAGGGGGGGGGAGGCTGAGTCGGGGGGGGGGGGGGGGTGGGGGGATATTTTAGGGGGATATTTTAGTGTCTTTTCGTTTATCTTATTTTATTTTATTTTTTTTATATAGTCTACCTGTACGTGTGTACATTTATGTATATATACATACGTTCATAACAACATACGTATACACATACATACAAATTTACATACTTATATATACTGTATATGCGGAGAGAGAGAGAGAGAGAGAGAGAGAGAGAGAATGCGAGAGAGAGAGAGAGAGAGAGAGTGAGAGAGAGAGGAAGAGAAGAGAAGAGAGAGAGAGAAAGAGAAAGAGAAGAGAGAGAGAGAGAAAGAGAAAGAGAGACAAAATAGAGAAAGAGAAAAAGAGATACGAGAAAGAGAAAGAGAAAGAGAAACAGATATCCCCCCCCCCCCCCCACCCTTCCCTTTCTCCTTGGGATGCCTGCTCTGCCATCCCGAATCCCGATCAGCTGACCATCAACACAAGGAGCGCCCTGCCACCACCTCTCCACTCCCGCGTCGCCGCAAACAGCCTCACTAACACACTTGCTTGCATTATTCGCAACACCCGCCGCTGGCAACACCGCGACCGCAAACGCCCCACTACCACAAATACACACCGCAACCACAAACACCACCGGAAGAGCTCGCAGCATCACCACAAACGGTCACCAAGGAGCTCTTGGCATTACCACTAATAGCGGGGAGACACCACCTTCTTCACAAGCGCTGTCATCACCACCAGTAAAACACTCACGCAGACGCGCTAAGTTGGCGCCTCATGCTGGGTCTGCGATGTGTGTGGATATGTGTTTGTGTGTGTGTGTGTGTGTGTGTGTGTGTGTGTGTGTGTTATATATGTGTGTGTGTGTGTGTGTGTGTGTGTGTGTGTGTGTGTGTGTGTGTGTGTGTGTGTGTGTGCATCGTAGCCAGCAGAATAGATAAGTTGCACACGATATCATACACAATAACACACAAACACAAACACAAACACACACACCACATATCACGCTACCACAGCGACGTGGGGAGCGGAGAACTCTCACCCCCTATCCCTCCCCCCTATCCCCCCTCACGCCCTCGCCCCTTCGCCCCCCGTCCCGCGCAACGGTGCTCCCTCCCCCGAGAGGCAAATCGCGCCCAGATATGTATAATTATTAGCGAGCGACGACTCAGCGCCAACACGCATCTCCCGAGAGGTGTGTGTGTGTGTGCGAGGCGTCTTGTGCGATTAGATGGCAAATTGTTGCTTAGCTCGGATTATTCCTGGCGAGTGGGAGGAAAGGGGAAGGGGAAGGGGGGTGGGGGGATGGGGAAGGGGAAGGAGGGTGGGGGGAAGGGGATTTTGTTGTTGTTGTTGTTTGTTTGTTTGTTTGTTTTCTTTATCTATCTCTTCTTCTTCTTCTTCTTCTTCATCTCCTCCTCTTTTTTTATGTTTGTTTTCTTCCTCCTTCTTCTTTTTCGTCTTCTTTTTCTTATTCTATCTCCTCTTTTTGGTTTTTTTCGTCTTCTTCCTCTTTTTCTACTCCTCCTCTTCTTTGTTACCTACTTCTCCTTCAAACCTCTTCTTATCCTCCTACTCCTCGCCTTCCTCATGCTCGTATAATCCGTAACCTTTTTATCCTTTATCTTCTTCTATTTCTTCTTCTTTTCCATTTCTTCTTCTCCTTCCTCTTCACATTCACCATATTCTTCTCCTTATTCTCCTTATTCCCCTTATCGCTCTTCTTCTTCTTCTCCTCCTTCCTCTCATTCACCTTCTCCATCTTATTCTTATTCTCCTCCTCCTCCTTCTTTTTCTTCACCTTCTTTTCCTTATCTCCACTTCTTCTCATTTTCATTCTCCTCCTCTTCCTCCTCCTCCTTATTATTATTATTATTACTATTATTATTATTATTATTCTCCTTCTCCTCCTCCTCCTTCTTCTTCTTCCTCCTCCTCCTCCTCATCATCATCATCAACCTCCTCATCTTATTCTTATCCCTATGAATCTAATTCTTCCCCTTTCTCTTCTCCTTCCTGAATCTGCTTCAGTAAATTTGTGATAAGCCTTCCTAATACTACGTTGCAAGAATGAGGTTTGCCAGATCATAGCTGAGGGGTAATAAAGTGCTATCAAACGCTATTTAATCAAGCTTTAGCGACGATACCCCGAGAGCCCGAAGGAAAGTTCTGCATTCGTAAAGATTCTCCCCAAAAGAGATTGCACGCTTTTGAAAAATATATAAGCTTTAATTGCTGACTTCTTGATTACACCAAGCACGTATGATGTGCAACGTTGCAGGAAGGTGATCGAGTGATTAATATCTGAAGCGAAGTAATTGTTCCTTCGTAGTTGCTCTTGCAGTCGTCAGCTTTCAGGATAGAACATGAGGAAAATTAAATAGGAGAAAAATAGATACTTGTAGAAAGCATTAGATACACATATATCAAGCTGAATGTACCACAGGGAGTAGAGTCAAGCTGGAGAGTTCCTATGATTGGCAAGATTAATGATCCTTGTGAAGTGAGGTCATGTTTGGGATGTCATTTCATCAGAGGAATTGAAGGATAGACGTGTATCATTTCAGGTAATTCCATAACTCCAGTATCTGTAGCTGTGTCTAGATACCATTCATGTTCAAGTGAGTGTGTAGAATGTCCTGAAACAGCTTACTACATCAACCTTTTTATTTTAGAGAAATAGTTACAAATACAAACTCAGTTCCTCAGTAAATTTGCTATCATTCAATCCCACTCCACACATCAAGTCATTTCAGAGCATTTTCGATTCTGTTATATGGCCAAGGAACGAAAAGGAACGGAGAGCTTTAGCAAAAGGGTCACTGCACGATACATGTTATATAATGGTTTGACGAGCGTGGCCTCAGGACGTGCAGGTGAAGCGGACCGCTGTAGTGGATGAGCGAAGGTTAATATTTCACATATTTTCCCCTCTCCTCTCGGCTGGCTCCTCAATCTTCCAGTGATTGAGGGGGAGAGGGGAGAGGGGGTGGAGTGGGGAGGGGGAAGGGGGATAAACGTAGGTCTTCTTTCCATCCGACGGAATAGAAATGAGTTAAGGACGACGCGTGGAGATTTTTCAAAGGTGGGGGGGGTGTCTTAGCTTAAGAGGTAGGAGGGGGATTTGAGGTGGAAAGAGAGAGAGGGAGGGAGGGAGAGAGAAAGAGAGAGAGAAGGGGAGATGGGAGGTCAAAGAGGAGATATGACGTCGGGAGAACCGGAGAATTCAAATCCATTCTTGTCATATAAAAAAAATGAATATCGCTATCTCTCGTAGAAGTGAATCCAGAAAAATCTCCACTCTTAATGTATATATATCTACTTCAAGCTATATATAACCTCACCCCCCCCCCCCCAAGAAAAAAAATCAAGCATGGCAGTACACTTTCAATAAATGATATTGATAGAAATTGAAAAAAAAGAAAAAAAAAGTGGACGGGCCGCGAGATCCCGGAGATTTCAACGGCGCGTTAAGGAGGTATCCACGGAGGAGACCTGGGGCGTGTGGGTGGCGGCATGACCGGTGTCTGATTATCTTTGGAAATCTTTGCTTGCTCTAGGGCAGCATGCAGCAGCTGGGGGCTACGACGGCTATTCTGAACAATTGTTGCATTGCACTCCTTGTCCTGCGTGAGCTGAGGTGGAAATCGGGGAAATCACACGAGGTTCCCTTCTAGCGACTCTTGATTTCCCGAAGTGCTGTCACTTAGTCGAGGACCCGAACCCAAG
>BOPN01001428.1:276718-294218 GCA_017312705.2 Penaeus japonicus
TCCTGTACACAAGGCAATACCCTGTATGCATGTATGAATGTCTGTGGTAATTATATGAAAATTCTAGGAAAATTCTAGGAAAATTCTATGAAAAACAAAATCTCTACTTTAAGACTATTGAGTACTTTTATTATAATCTATTATTTACCTTGTTATTCACATTCCTCTATTATTATTACCATTAATTTATTGATTTATTTTCCTATTTGTCGTGACTGATTATATGTCCTTCTGTTGGGGGAGAAATCAAACATATTATTCCCTGAATTTCTGTTGGGGGAGAAACTAAACACACTATTTCCTGAATTTCTGTTGGGGGAGAAATCAAACACACAATTTCCTAAATTTCTGTTGGGGGGAGAAATCAAACACACAATTTCCTGAATTTCTGTTGGGGGGAGAAATCAAAAACACAATTTCCTGAATTTCTGTTGGGAGAAACCAAAGACACTATATCCTGAATTTCTGTTGGGGGAGAAATCAAACACACAATTCCCTGAATTTCTGTTGGGGGAGAAATCAAACACACAATTCCCTGAATTTCTGTTGGGGGAGAAATCAAACACACAATTCCCTGAATTTCTGTTGGGGGAGAAATCAAACACACAATTCCCTGAATTTCTGTTGGGAGAGAAACCAAACAAATCATTTCCTGAATTTCTGTTGAGGGAGAAATCAAACACACGATTCCCTGAATTTCTGTTGGGGGGAGAAATCAAACACACAATTCCCTGAATTTCTGTTGGGGGAGAAACCAAACAAATCATTTCCTGAATTTCTGTTGGGGGAGAAACCAAACAAATCATTTCCTGAATTTCTGTTGGGGGAGAAATCAAACACACAGTTCCCTGAATTTCTGTTGTTACTATCGACTCCTGAGTTCAAGACTGTCTCACAAGAACCCTTCGTGGTACAAAAACAAGACACATCACAGAGCTGTTCGTCTGGAATACTTTCTGCCTAAAGACCTTCGAGGTTTCCATCACATACAAAACCTACAGACGATATGATGCTCGTGGCAACACAACGGAAACATCTTTTATGATCAATTATTGTTATAATGTCAATTTTGGTGTTGTTTTTATTTTTTATATTTTTTGTTGTTTTTTCTCTTTTTTTTCTCTCTCTTTTTCGTGGCTAATGTTCATCAGCAAGAACGATAATATATATAAGATAGACGAAACATTTTTTATTTATCTATTTATCATATATATATATATATATATATATATATATATATATATATATATACATATATATTATTTTTTATTATTATTATTAAACCTTCATGGATTACAGAACCCGAAACGCGACCAAAACTATTCCATATTTTTTCCTTTTTTCTTTTTTTTTTACCAAAAATTCTTCTAATTCCAACAGCAATTATGTTACATAACCATTTTTATATATCCCCCCTCCCCTCCCTTCCCTTCCACCCCTTCCATCCCATCCCCCCTCCCCACTCTCCATTTCTGAATCCTCCTCCCCCTCCCAACCCCCATCCCACCCTTCTCCCCCTCCCTCCCTCCCATCCCCCATCCCACCCCTTCTCCCCCTCCCTCCCTCCCATCCCCCATCCCACCCCTTCTCCCCTCCCATCCCCCATCCCACCCCTTCTCCCCCTCCCTCCCTCCCATCCCCCATCCCACCCCTTCTCCTACTTTCTCCCTCCTTCCCTCTCCTACTTTTTCCCTCCTTCCCTCTCCCTCCTTCTCCCTTCCTCCCTCCCTCCCACACCCCTATCTTTCCCCTCCTTTCACCACCACCACCACCAGCTTCTCCACATTTCCACTGACCTTATCCTTATCTTTCAGGGCCTGCCGCTCCACATCCAAGTGGATACGTACGAAGACCCGCGCGATGCAGCCACGCTTGTACATCGAGGTTATTGCCAAATCAAGGTTTTCTGCGACAAGGTGAGGCACACGGGAGATTAGACGCTGTGGCGGATTTTACTTCTTTTTTTGTGTGTGTGTGTTTGTGTGTATTTTTATGTGTGTGTGTGTGTGTGTTTGTGTTTGTGTGTTTGTGTTTGTGTGTGTGTGTGTGTGTTTGTTTTGTGTGTTTGTGTTTGTGTGTGTGTGTATTTGTGTGTTTGTGTATGTATGTGTGTGTATAAAAGTATATGTGGATATGTAAATGTGATTGTATGTGCGTGTGTAAGTGTATGTGTATATATGTGTGGAATTGTATGTGCGTCTGTGTGTGGCTCTATATGTGTGTGTAAGTGTATGTGTATGTGTGTGGGATTGTATGTGCGTCTGTGCGTGGCTCTATATGTGTGTGTAAGTGTATGTGTATGTGTGTGGGATTGTATGTGCGTCTGTGTGTGGCTCTATGTGTGTATCTGGATATGTGTGTGTGATTGTATGTCCGTCTGTGCGTATGTATATGATTGTATATGGATCTACGTGTGTGTGTGTGTATGTAGGTCTATGTGTACGATTGTATGTGGTTCTGTGCATGTGATTGCATGTTGATTTATGTGTGTGTGATTGTATGTGGATCCCTGCGTGTGATTGTATGCAATTTCACGAGTTTGATTGTGTGTTGGTGTGTGATATGTGATTGTATGTTGGAGTACATGTTTATTTTCCTTAAACTTTGTTATGACACTGACTACAACAAGGGCAGAAAGAAAAAAAAATGTGTTAATAAACATTTCAAGCGCATGTATGGCAAAGAAGATCATTAATAAATTTACTCTCCCATCTTCACCAATGCAACATAAATAATGAAGAATCATTGCATTTAATGAACTCACCATTTTCTTAGTCTGAAGTATAATCAGTTGCCATTTTGAGTATCAATTTTATGCAAATTATGTGATGTAAATACTGGGATGTTTGTTGCTCGTGACTTCCATTTCCTGATTTGTGTTGCATGTCCAGGGTTTGCAATAATTTGATATGTTTGTCTTTAGTACCGTTATTATTAGAATTATTATTATCATTCTTCCGTTGTAATTGCACGGGTATCAATTTTATTACCAATGGTGTGTTGATTGCAATCATCATGTGCAAAGATTTATTGCAATTTTACCATCGAAAGGACTTATGGTTATTATCATTCTTGTTCACATCGCCCCACATCTTACCAGTGTTTGTATTAGCATTGCTACATCATATCACACTATCAGTCTTCTTTGCAATACATTTCATTTCTTTGATCATCATTTTTCAACACCACGTCACTGTGTATATTATCCCACATCATCTCTTCATCATCTATTTCCTCCTCACCCCCCCTCCTTCATTACACTTCCCCCCTAATTGTCTCTCCTGTACACTATCCCCTCACCATACACAAGTAACCATCTTTCACTATATTTCCACGTCATCACCAACATCCCTCCGTCTCATTCACACTCTCCCTACCTCCCCCTCCCCTCCTCGTAACCCCCACCCCCTCCCCGCTAAACTTACCTTCACCACAACCATCCTCATCTCCTCCCCCCATTACCCATCACCCTCACTCCTCCCCTCCTTTCGCCCCTTCCCCTCATTATCACCCCCTTTCCTTACCATCACACCTCCTCCCATCACCATCACCCCCCTCCCATCACCATCACCACACACACCCTCCCGTCACCACACCCCCATCACTATCACATCACCCCCCTCCTATCACCCCCTTCCCATCACCACACACCCCCTCCTATCACCCCCTCACTCCCCTCCCATCACCCCCTTCCCATCACCACACACACCCTCACCATCACATCCCCCCCTCCCATCACCACACACCCCCACCCTCACCATCACCCATCCCAATCCCAACCAAAACCAAACCAAAACCAAACCTAACCTAACCTCACCTTTCTCTCTCTCTCTCTCCCCCACCCCCTACCACCCCCCACCCCAGGGCGCCGAGAGGAAGACCCGTGACGAAGAGCGACGAGCGGCCAAGAGAAGAATGGCTGCCACAACCAGGAAGAAATATGAAGACCTTTATCACCAGCCGTGCGACCGCTCCGAGTTCTACTCCATGTCTGATCTCACGAAGCCGCCCGTGCTCTTCACGCCCGCGGAGGATATTGATAAGGTGTTGTTTCGCGCCTTTTTTTTTGGGGGGGGGGAGGGAGGGGTTGTTTGTATGTTTGTTATTTTGAAGTATAGTCTTTTTTTTTTCTTAATGTTTGTTGTCTATTAGTATTTGTTTACTAATTTATGATGACTTTCTTTAATTGTTTTTATTATTTAAAGAGGGTTTTTTTCTCTTGTGCTTTTCATTTTCACAAAACTTCCTAATAACGTTCTCTTAAGAAATAACCCTTTAACATAATTTTCAATCACAGAACGGAATTTTCCAGCAAGCCAAACTAAACAAAATATTCCTAAAAAGACAAAAATATATGAAATAAACTTTCGTTGCAGATGTCCATGGAGTTACAAGGCTTCTACGGCCACGACACAGAAAATGGGCAAGTATCTACCTTAGCATATATATATATATAGAAAGAGAGAGGATTTATCTTGCAGTATATAGTCAGTAATGAAGCTGCTAGGGGTAGGAAGCAACCATTCGGAAACTAATTCTATATATTTATTTGAAACTATGTATTATTTTTTTCCCGCTAAAGCTTTTTATCTTCTTTTTTTTCGATTCATTCCAGAAATGTTTGTTTCCGAAAAGATAATGATTCATTCTTGTTTTATTTTCGGCATAATAGTGGTCAGTCTAGCTGGGTATTTGCGAATAGTTCTTTTTTATTTCCGCGTTCTTTATTATTATTGTTTTTTTCTTGTTTTTATATTCATCAATTTCTTATTCAGTTACCGACCTTTCTCTCCTTCTTTCCTCTGTCCCTCTTCAAATAGCACTTGCATGATTGCATGTTGGCACGAAATCGAGGATAAGCAGTGTTGTCTGTTTATCATCGTAACCGCTCAAAGAAAAGAAAATAAGCCATGCGAGGGTAGACTCAACAATTTTTTGGTTCAGATTTTAATGCAGGGAATGACAGTATAGTAATGATGGTGCTACTGCCTGCCTTGTGTATTTACTTAGGATCGTACTTTTGTATATAAGACAACACATCTATTCATGAAATCTATACAATTCCTTTCGGTATAATGAGAGAAAAGGATCCGAAAAGGGAATCACAAATCAGGCAGTAGCACGTGCGGCTTCAAGACTGATGCTGAATCTATTAATTTTGCCCCATATTTCCTATGCTATAGATCAGTTGGGTGTTTGCAGGGATTATGTAGTATTGCTACGGAGCCTAAGCCCTCACCTGCTACCACCTTGAAAGCCTCTGGCACTATTACAGAAGAGTGAGAAAAAAATAAGGGTAACTCTTTGTTTGATGTCAAGTGTTATTTCTATTCAGATTGATTAGTTTCACGAAACTGTTCTCCACTGAACACCGAAGCCTTTGAATAAGAGAATGATAATCAGTTGATAAAAAAGTGAGGTGATGCCTCTATTGCAAAGTTTGCAACCGAGAAAGCTTACGTGCAGCTACTTGAGACTGCACCCTTCCTTCGTTATGTAGACAAAGGCATACACACTTGAGTCACAGGGGATACGTTAGCACAGAAAGAGATATCGACCCTAAAATATGCCCTGGAGAAAACAGAAACGTGAACTTATCAAATAACAATAAAGAAATCCAAAAAGGTCCCCCTCCCCCCCTCCCCTTTTTTCTTGGCGAGTATATGAGGCTTCCGCTTCTACCTCCCCCCCTCCCTCCCCCCGCCCCCGTTCTCCCCTCCCCCCTCGTGGCCGACCAGGTGGTAGCAGGGGTAACAGGCAACAGTAGTGGAGGTGAATCGTGACGTGTGTTCTCCCCTCCCCCAGTGGCTGCAGTGTGGGGGTCACGGGAACTGTAGGAGTGGAATGTTCGCCCCCCTCCAACCTCTCCCCCCAGCACGTGTTC
Organism: Penaeus japonicus; assembly: GCA_017312705.2. Classification (NCBI taxonomy): domain Eukaryota; kingdom Metazoa; phylum Arthropoda; class Malacostraca; order Decapoda; family Penaeidae; genus Penaeus; species Penaeus japonicus. The sequence continues at coordinate 282,603 of BOPN01001428.1, forward strand.
CCCACAACCCCAGGACGCTGCATGTCCCCTCCGCACAGCCTCGACCCCCCACCCCCTCCTCCACCCCTGCCCCCTCCTCCTCCCCCAACCTCAAGTATCCTCTCCACCACCACCACTATCACCCAGTTAGCGCCTCTACAGGTCCCCCCACCCAGCGCCGTCTCGCCAAAAGCCAACAGCAGTAGCTACAAGTTTCACTACAGCTTCCCACAGCCCTATGGGTAAGACACGCCCCCACTCCGCCCACACCCACACTAACTGCTGGGACCAAAGATAACCCCCTCCCCTGCTCCTCCTCCTCCATCTCCATCTCCTCCTCCTCCCTACACCCATGTACCCTCCCTACCCCCCGAAACCCCATGTGAAACCCATTCCTTTACCCACCCCGACCCAACCCACCCCGCCCACACCCTCTCCCACAATTACCCTATGCCTCCCCCCCACCACCAATGTGTCTGCGTCTGACCTCCCCCCCTCCCCCCTCCCTCCACACCCCTTGTTCCTTCTAACTCACGACTTTGTGATTCCTACTAACTCTCCCACACCCCTTGTCGTTTGTCTTTGTATGTGCCGAGACCGTGTATCTCCCTCTCGCCTTGCCTCTGCAGCCATTCACACTCACTGCAACTCCTTGTGAATTACTTACATGTAAACAGATTATACATCCATGTTATAACTACTGTACAAACACACACCCCAACATGCACACAGACAGACAGGCACACATACATACACACACACACACCCCAACACAGCCACACACAAATACAAACACTTAAACACATACACACACAAAAACACTTATAAACATACACACATACACGCACTTCAACACACACACACATACACACCCAAAACACTTATACACACACACCAAACATACTCACAAACAAACAAACAAACACTGTATATTTGTGACAAAGAAACCCTCTCAATTACAAATATTGCTTCAGCTAACACAATTACACTTTAAAGCCCTATCTTTAAATGTGTACAAATGTTACACAAGACAATGACGTACATACATGAAGGCATCTGTACAGATTTTACGCTGATGTTCAGTACACTTAGCATTTCGACTGACTACATTATACTCCGAGAATCTCTCTGAATCTATTTCTTGAATATTACATTAAACTACGAATTTCTTGGATCTACAACCTTCAAAATCCGTCTTACAGATTTCACTCCTTCAAAATCCTTTTCTATTATACATTACAACATATATCCATGCGACGGGAAACACTTTTTTGCACGGCATAATAATGATTATATGATGCCTACACAGACAAAGCAAACCTAAAAATTTGATATACAAAAACATACAACAAAGTAAAGTTCATTTTAGAAATGTATTAGACATAGAAATAAAACTCAAATACAGTATACATCGGTTCACCCACAGAGAAAATAAAACTACATTATATACAATACGCATTTTAACACAACACAACACAACACAACACACACACACACACACACACACACACACACACACAGAATAATGATCTAAAACGCATTATGCTTGACCTCATCCCATGCACATAGCTCTCCTGCCAACTGCATAATGCTTCCCCTACCAACATATCCTCAACCTCTGCAACATATATTGGGTGTTGTGGCAATCTGTATATTATATGAATCTAAGCCTCTGTCTTATTTCTCTTTAGCTAACGCTCAGGATGCAATGTATCTCAGATATGTAAGTATCTTCATGTGTGTGTAAGGTGCATGGAACTACACATCAACACATGCACTACGACTACATGACATTCGAAACAAGTTGGCACACTGTTTTGATTGCATACTTGTGGTCACTTATTTGGCGGACTTTCACGAAGATAAATAAAATATATTTATGGATGTTTATGGACACACACACACACACACACACACACACACACACACACACACACACACACACACACACACACACACATGCAATCACTCCATGCAATAGACTTAAAGAGGAATGATTCTTTGTCCGCTTTTCTATCTATTACTTTGAGGTTAAGGAGGAAATCGTAGACAAAGTACATTTTAGATGTGAGTCAATACGGTATAGAATTGAATGCAATATGACATATTAAAAGATAATCATGCCATGATGATTATTTTGATTTCATGCTGCACAGTTTAACTACTCTTATCATTCTGAACGCAATAGCTGTGGTATCTCCTTTGTATAATTCCTAACAAGAGTATGATGTATTTTACATTGCGTTAATTGTCATACTGCACTACAATACCCTGCATTGTACTATATAAAGATATAAAATAGCCTCACAATCCATATATAATATTAGTCTCTTTAACATTTATCTACTGATCATTCTTGAAAAAAAAATCAAGAATGAAGATAAAAAACAAACACACATAATATTCACCATTTCAACGAGGACGCCCCCACCCCCTCGCCCCTCCTACGTCGACAGCAATGCGCATTCAAACCGCCCAAAACAAAGGAAACAAAAGAATCGGGCGAAGCGCAAGTCCGTCCAGAGCCACCTCAAGAAACATCCATCTCTACCTCTCGTCTCACATTACATCCTCATTCTTAAAACCCCACATTCAACCCCATACTCCCCGTTTATCCACTTCTATTAGTCTATTTCCCCGTTTATTCACCTCTGTTAGTCTAATTTCCCCGTTCGTCCACCTCTGTTAATCCATTTTCCCGCCCTTCCTCACGCCTTCCTTCCACCTGCAGGGACGGACGTAAAGAGCTGACCGCCGGCCTTCCCAACGGTTCCCTCGACAGCCCGATGGCCGATGTCTTCTCCCACGTGTCCAAGAGGTCTCGCCTCACGCCGCCCCTCACAGAACGCCTCATGCTCTACGTAAAGCAGGACGGCGAGGAATACTACACGCCCCTCCATCTCGTGCCGCCCTCGACGGTGGGGCTCCTGTCGGCGGTAAGTATGGGTGGGGGTAGGGGTTAGAGTGAGGCGTGGGGTGGGGGTAAAGTTGGTGGGGGGGGAGGAGGAAGGGTTGAGGGGGGTAATTTGGTGGGGGTGGGAGGAGGAGGGGGAAAGGGGGGAATTTGGTGGGAGGAGGGAGAAGGAGATGGTGGAGGAGGAGGAGGAGGAGGAGGAGGGAAGGATGGGGAGAAGGGGTAATTTGGTGGGGGTGGGAGGAGAGGGAGAAGGAGATGGTGGAGGAGGAGGGGGAGGGGGGGAAGAGGGGGAGATGGGGGAATTTGGTGGAAGGAAGGAGAGGAGGAGGAGAGGAGGAAGGGGTGAGTAAGAGAGGGGAGGAATAAGGGAGAATAAATGGAAGAAGGAAATATGGGAAAGAGGGGAAGGGAGGACGAGAAAGGGAGGAAGGGAGGGGTTAAAGAGAAAATAGGAAGAGGGGACAGGTGAAAAAAGAGGAGGGAGAGGGAGAGGAAGAAGAAAATCGAGGAGGGATGAGGGAAGCGTGTAAAGAAAGAAAGGGAATGAAGTAAGTGAATATAGAAAGGGAAAGGAAGGAAAGAAGAAGAATAGGGGAATAAAAGAAAAAAATAAGAGAAGGTAAGAAAGATAAAAAAAGGAGATTAAGAAAAGGGAAATAAGATGGAAGGAATAAGAGGAAAAACAGATAAAATAATGAATAAGAGACATAGGAGATGAATAATGGATGTAATTCTCTTTCACTTTTATCTGTATCTTATCTTAGCCTCGTGTTTAATAACTTTTATAACAATTATATTCATATGCATTTTGTATTTGCAAAATCTGTTTTTTCAAAATCTATTTCCTTCTGTAACTTACACAATTATTGCTTTAATCGTTATAACCATTCCCTTTGATACATTCATATATCCGTGTTTCAGTGTGTTGATTGCAGAATTGTGTGTTTTCAATTGCACGACCCTTTCTCTCCGTCCACAGATCGAGGAAAAGTACAAAATCCCCATGCAGAGTATCAAAAATGTTTACCGGAAAAATAAAGTTGGGTGAGTATTGTCTTCGGTTTTATAGAGAGAGATACGGATGTGGATATAAAGTGGATATTTAATGATTTTCATGTGGATACGTGTAATGATTTTTTTTCTTAGATTCTGTCTCTCTCTGTCTCTATCTGTCTCTCTCTGTCTCTCTCTGTCTCTGTATGTCTCTGTCTCTCTCTCTGTCTCTCTCTCTCTCTCTCTCTCTCTCTCTCTCTCTCTCTCTCTCTCTCTCTCTCTCTCTCTCTCTCTCTCTCTCTCTCTCTCTCTCTCTCTCTTTATCTCTATCTTGCTCTCCATCTAGTTTTATCTATGTACATCTCTTCACCTCCTTCTCATCTATCGTTTTCTTTCTCTTTCTCACCCCCTCCTCTTTCTCTGCCTCTCTCCCCCTCCCCCTCGCCCTCCTCACACCCTCCACACACGCACTCTAACGCCCTCTCTCTCCTCAGCGTGATGGCCAAAGTGGACGACGAGATGTTGCGTCACTATTGCAACGAGGACATCTTCCAAATGGAGGTGCAACATCGCGATGCAGAGAGTTACGACCTCACCCTCACGGAACTCACGCAAGTGGATCACTGAGGCTCGTACGTTAGCCTCTGTCCTCCCCCCCCCCCCCCCCCTCTCTCTCTCTCTCTCGCTCTCCCCTCTCTTTCTCTCTCTCTCTCTCTCCCTCCATATGCCCTCCCCTCCCCTCCACCCCTCCCCCTTCTTTATCGGACGTGCAACACACTCACTGACCCTGATGATGGCGACAGAATCTTCGTCGTGGAGGAGACAGATGGAGTGATGGTTGCAGATGGTTGCAGGATGGCGGTGATGTCAAGGGATGGAAGAAACTCGATGGAGAAAAGAGATGACGGGCGGTGATTGAGGTGGAGTCAAGAGAGGAAGAATCGCCATGTCTTTTTTTTGTTTGTTTTTTTTCTCGTGAGATCGACTCGCCCTCTGCCCCCCTCCCCCTCCCCTACTACCCCTCATCTACCCCACCTCTTGTTCTTTTTTTCTCCTTTTCCTCCTCCTCCTCTTCCTACCCCCTCCCCCCTCCCCCGTTTTCCATGAGCCCGACGCCCCCGGAAGCGAGCGGAAGCGACCCAGCCCGCGGCAGAGCGAGAGGTCAGGGGAGGCGCCCGGACGCAGAGGGCGGCGGGATGCGAAGGACACGTGCCCTGCGAGCGTCCCAGAGCGAGGAAGGCGACGTCGGAGAGAGAACAGAAATTCGGCGACGACAGAAGAATTGAGGTGGATTGTACAAACAAACAAAGAAAAAAAGAAAACAAAACGAAAGGGAATTCTTTGCCTTCAGATGATGAGGTGAGCACCGAGGCCCTGCACCACAGCCACGGTCTCCCGCCACAAGCGTGACCTGCCAGAGGTCAGAGGTCAAGTGGCTGCGATGCCGACCCCGGCTGGTTGTCAGAAGAGGGGCTCCCCCCCCAACCCCCAACCCCCATCCCTTAAAGGGCTCTCTGGCGCATGATGTTGGTTTCCACTCTAACATTCCACGCTATGTTAGATATGGTTACCCTTATGGTTATTGATAATGGTAGTGTTATATCATTATCGGATGGCCGGTGAATCACCAATGATTGTGTATATGTAGACTTCTAGAATCAAATTTATTCTAATATGCGCGGAAGACATAGTTGTAGTCCAGTTTACAGGGTATCTAATGCCTAATCGAGTTTAGATTTGTTTTAGTTATTAAATTATTGACGAACCGAGTTTATCTCTATAAACATCTCTCGATCAGCAGATAAACAGAGCTCAGTTTAGTCTCGTCCTTTGTCCATGACGTTAACAGGAATCCCCGTTTTTTTCTGTGGATGAATATGCTCGTTCTCATAGGTCGTCTCGGTAGAGGAAGCGACCGGCCGGGTTGCCGCTCGGCCTCCTGACCAAACATGTTCTGACGCGTCTTGCTCTAAGCAGCGCCGTCTTTACAACGCAGTGCCTCTGTCGACGTCATGTACGAGTCATTACTCTTGCCAACGAGCCTGTTTTGAGTGCGTCTTCCACGATAGTGCCATATTACCGGGGCGATGAAACGCCTCACGATGCCCAGTGGGTCTCTATCTATCTATCTATCTATCTGTCTCTTTCTCTCTCTCTCTCTCTCTATCTATCTATCTCTATCTATCTCTATCTATCTATCTCTATCTATCTCTATCTATCTCTATCTATCTCTTTCTCTTTTTCGTTCTCTTTCTCTTTCTCTTTCTCTCTCTCTCTCTCTCTCTCTCTCTCTCTCTCTCTCTCTCTCTCTCTCTCTCTCTCTCTCTCTCTCTCTCTCTCTCTCTCTCTCTCTCTCTCTCTCTCTCTCTCTCTCTGGGCTCACCATTCTGCAGGTTGAATGCATGTGTCACTGCCGTCCTTGAGGAGACGTTACACATATTCGATCTATGCTGTTATTTACGATTCGCAAATCTCATCTGTTCTCTCTCTCTCTCTCTCTCTCTCTCTCTCTTTCTCTCTTTCTCTCTCTCTCTCTCTCTCTCTTTCTCTCTTTTTCTCTTTCTCTCTTTCTCTCTTTCCTTCTTTCTTTAACGAACTCCCCACATTGGTGTGTGTGGAGAGCCTGTGATTTTCACGTTTGCCCTTAGAATCAACCTAGAAGTTATCAGTGTATTGTTTCCAAACTATATAAAGGTTAAATGTGCAAGAACTGGAAGCTAATTTATGTGACTGTATCTTTAATATTGCTGTGTGTTTACATAATAAAAGACTGTAGATTTAGTTTCATAATTAAGCCTAGGGTTAGCAGATTTTTTTTCATATTTTTTTGTTCTCTTTTTTTTGTCTCATGCTTAATTTTTTATCCCGGCATTGACTGTTACTAATAATTCTCCCCGAGGTCTAGACTTGTCAAGGGTCAACATGCAACTTGACAGTTCTTTGACACTTTTGATTGTCATACCATTACCACAGTCTCATGTTTTTTTCTCTCTCTATAATTAATGTCTGATTTTTTATATACAAAATAGGCCTAATAATATGTAAATAGGAATATTGCTTTAATTATGTGTGGTTTTAGCATAATATATATCATTAGATTATAAGTTTGTATGTAAGTGTGAGGTATTGATAATTTTGTTGAACAAGTTAAAAAAGATCTTTTGTTACTATAGTATTGTAAGGAGATGACTATATTAGTGTGTGTATATAAGTAGCACTCTGGGTGGCAAATGTCCCACTCATAATAGTAGGCAGCTTTTTTTAGCTTCCCGGTGTAAGTAGGCAAACCACCTTTGTCTTGGAACCGTTCTCAGAAGGAATAGCCCAACAGGTAAACCGTTCGGAAGAAGAAAGCTGAGTTCGAGCGAAGAAAAGTTTCACTCACTCACTCACTCACTCACTCACTCGCGTGGCTTCTCCTTTAGAGGATGAATTTGTAAACGAATATGTCTTTCACTGATTTTTTTTTTTTTTTTTTTTTTTTCCTCTCTTGACGAACCCCATGATATATAGACCCTGATGTATATGTAAGTGGACGATTTTTTTTTTTTTTTTTTTTCTTGAGTTGATAATGCAAAGAATTTAAAAAAAACGTAAATACATGGACAAAAGTATATGTATATGGAATGATATTGCTGAAGTGGCATTGTAGTCTGTAAATTGAGATGGATTCTTTCATTTGCACTCGGATTAAGCTTATGGTTACATAATACTTTAAACAAGTTTTGAAACGATGACTTTTGAAGTTAATGTTTTTTTTTTCTTTGAAATAGGAGAAACGTGATGGTTCGCCTAAGTATATATATATTTATAAATATATCTATATATATATACACACATGTATGTCACTATGATGTGACATATTTACCAGCTCTCTCTTTTGCGTAGTGTGCACTGGTTAGACTTTTTTTTTCCTATGCTTCTCAATATATATAAATATATATTTTTCATTGTCATATTGACACGCTTAATTTTAAGTCATGTTTATATTATTATATTTATGGTTAGCGTGAAATAAAAGGAGTAGATAACATAACGTGAAAAGATACGTTGCTTCTTAAACATTAAGGGAACTGAATCAGTGCATATATTTTGCTATGACCTAATATATTATGATAATTATTATTATTTCTGACTACTGAGTGACTGACTGATGAAAAGCTGTGAGGAAACAAAAAACAAAAAAAGGAAGAGAGAGAGAGAGAGAGAGAGAGAAAGGAAGTCCTCCGCAGAAGATGGCGCTGACTCGTACAAAGAAATATTCCGTCCAAAAGGAAGGAAAATCCAAGTCGTTTTTTTTTTTTTTTTTTTTTTTTTTTTTTTTTTTTTTTTTTTGACGAAATTAATCCAGGGACTTTCCTCCGTGCATTATCATAAGATTTTTTTTTTTTTTTCAATTCTGATCGTTGTGCTCAAGCTGTGTTATGTCTAAAAGGAATTATATATGTATATATACGCGTATCATGTATGCGTATATATATAGACTGCTCAAAGTAAAAGTAAAAAAAAAAAAAAAGAGAGAAAAAAACACGCCAGCGATATTGGCTTTTCGATTTAAAACTTTGTACACTCTTGTACTTTGTACTTGATTCTCATTTCTTAAGGCAAATTAGGAGGATTGTCTTCATGTATTGCAAAGGCAAAAGTGTGATGTACTTGTGGTGTGTGAGAATCTCCATACGATATGATTGTTGCAGATTTTTTTTTTTAAGGAATGATACCTTAATCAATAAAGGAAAGAAAAAACAAAATAGGTTTTTATTTTTGTTCGAGATTTTTTTTTTTTTTTTTTTTTGGGGGGGGGGGATTCCTGGACTTAAAGAGAGTCCATTGAGATTTTTTTTTTTTTATATACGTTAGGTCTAGCGCGCTCAAGGTATCCCAGTGAATATTCCAAAGAATGTTATGCTAAAATGGAATGGCAAATAAAAAAAGTGAAAGGATTAGATTAAAGTATCCAAGGGTTCTTAAAAACGATACCAAAAGCAAGTGCTTGAAGCAGCAATCTTTATAGAACGGACATTTCTCCGAATCATCATGTACTTGTAGTAATACACGCTTGTAGTACCTTCTCACGCGTAAGCTTATGATTTTCTTTTTCTTGTTTTCTTTTTTTTTATCCCATATTTCGCCCGTGAACTTTCCTGTCATAACACCGGCGTCGGAGGTGAGCACGACCTCCCCCGCGCGCCCGAGTGGACTGGTCCGAGCGCCTGAGCTGTTGTTGAACGGATAGATTTTTTTTTAAAAGTGCGATTAAAAGCCATGATAAAGTCGAGATACAGGACCTCAGTAACAAAACGAAGAAAGAAACAATGATCAAGCCAAAAGTAGATGCAAAGATTCCGTACAAAAGCAATAATAGATGATATTTCGACAGATATTCTATTGTCTGGTATGGCGGCGATGCAAACACTTGAGTTGGAATCAAGTTTAATAACAGCTTCGACGTCTCGGATTTCACAACAAAAGGCAACCTGGATTTAGTGGTCGAATAATACCCACGAACCATAAGGACATCTGCCCCAACACGCAGCCATAGATTTTCTAAAGCAACCAGTTTAAAAAAAATACAAAACAAAACAAAAAAACAATTACGTTTTCTCATCTGTTGTCTCAATATATGAGAGAACCGAAAGTTAGCGTGTTTTGGCCACTATATCCCGGTTGCATTGCTGGACATATTACTAATATATATATAATAACATAGTGCCAACTTTTACGCCCCGGGTCTGTGTTCACTGTAACCAAATTCAGTATATTATTATCCGAATATGCTTTCTTGGCCTCGTTTAACTTCTTTGGTGTGACGACTTTGCGTTATGCCACGTCAGTACAATGAGGGGGATGGGCCGGCGCTGCGAAGCTGTTGTGGTCACCGTGGTTGTTATTATTAATACTCAAAAAAAAAGATTAGATATTTTCTTATCTGGGGAGTAGGTGTTATTTACTTTTTTTTTGTTTTCTTAAGTTGTGTGTAGAAGAAGAAGAAGAAGAAAATAATAATGATGATAATAAACTGATCTTGTCGATCCTTATTTTTAACTGATCTTGATTCAGAATCTTATCTAGTTGTTAATTTTGATTCATTAGACTTTCTGATTCGTTCCAAAGCAGAGTACAATGTTCATTCCGGTCAGAGCGGCATTCCCATCCTCTTGACCCAAGTTCAAAGAGAAACTCGACTCTATGGATGAAGAACCAAAACCCCAATGGTTGTCTCACCAACAAACAACAACGAATAAAAAAGAAGAAAAAGAAAGCTATTGGACGAACGAAGCATCATTTGTAAATACTGTAGTTTCCCCTAAATCGTGACTTGTAACATATCTCGTGAGTGTCAAAACGGGGTGCCATCTTTGCCATACTTTGCCAGCGCCGGCAATGACCCCGCCTCCAGACCGGTTGTGAGCGCCAAACTTAGGTCACATTAGGTTAAGGAGCTTGATGGAGGAAAATAAAAAAAAGTAACTTTGTGACCTTATTTATTGTCTTGTAGTGAGGTCAAGCTGTGTCTCATTCACACCGCTTCTGACAAACTGATGAGGGATGTTAGCATATGCATGTATGTATGTACGTCCAAGTCTTTGGTACACATGTGCGCATACACACACATATGAATCCATGAAGTACATACACGCACATTCACACACACGGAAGACAAAGTGGTAATATCTTAGACTGAAGGATCATTCTTAGATTCAAAGATCCTACAGCAGAAAGACTTAACACACATACTTAAAGAATGTTTGTTAAGACCCAAGTTCACGTACGTCCTCCAAGCGAAGTCCATTGAAGAGATCTCATTATCAACATTGCAGAATGTGTTGCTAGTTTGTGTTTTTTTGGTCCGATTTTTTTCAGTGCACAAATAGGCCGAACGGTTGAGACTCGGTGCAGTTTGCAATCTTATGCAATTCATAGATTTTTACTGTTGTCTTTATATACGACATTGTTGTCATTATTATTGTTAATGCTATTTTTATGATTGTGATTCATTTTTATCATTGCATGTCTTGTGCCATTGTTGATTGAGCAATTGGAGTTGTTGGCAATTCTGTAATATCTTTTTCATCATTTCTGATTTGTATGGTGACCATTATTATAATTATTATCATTGTTATTATTATTACTATTGTTATGACAGATATTGATACCAATATGGCAGTCACTGACATTATTATTCTCTTAATCAGTAGAAACACAAACATTTCATATGATTCTTTTTGTCTTCAAAGTAAACTAAAGAAAGAAAGAAAATAAAACGAAAAGAAAAAAAATAAAGATGATTTTCTCACGAGACTAAAATTTTTGGCCCCAACTTGAGACGAAAAGCCAGCGGCGCCGAGGGAAGGTCACACCCCCTTCCCCCCTCCTCCACCCCCCTATCCCCTTCCCTCCCTCCCTCCCCACCCTCTCCTTCCCCTCGGTCCGCGTGTCCCCCCTCCCTTACTTACCCCCCTTACCCCTTCATCCCAGAAGACACGCTCCTACCAGTGTAATTTCCCGAAGAGGGAGACTGAAGACGATGCACTCATGTGTAAGCGCCACGATGTACAGCAAAATAAATAAAATATGGCAAAAAAAAATGGTGGTGTTTCCTTTTTCCTTTTTTTTTTTCTCTTTTCTTTGTTTTGGGGGGGGGGTAATGGTTATGTGAGATGGAAGGGAGGGAGGGGGTGAGGGGGAGGAGAGAGAGAGAGGGGAGAGAGAGAGAGAGGAGAGAG
>BOPN01001429.1:0-5000 GCA_017312705.2 Penaeus japonicus
TCGAGACCTTTGAGGATACTTTAAAAATAGTAATGATAATGACAATAAAGGTTATGACTATCATCATTTTGATGATGACGAATGTGATTCTCTCTCTCTCTCTCTCTCTCTCTCTATGCATGTATGTCTACATATATGATGTGTGTGTGTGTGTGTGTGTGTGTGTGTGTGTGTGTGTGTGTGTGTGTGTGTGTGTGATATTTATGTTATTTGTGTGAAAGATGTAGGGATACATACTAGTTTAGATTGCATAAATATATAGAACAGGCTTTATATAAAAATACACATTAATATCTATTTGTGTCGAAGGTAAAGGCCAAACTCAGATTAACAAATATACTTTATTTATATTTATATATATATTCATATATAATATGTATAAACCTGGTTGATAAGCATTATAGGAGGACACATTTCGAAATGCAGCCTCATCTGTTAAGGTCATTTTTACTTCGCGAGACCGAAAGGATCTCTCTAACTTCGATATTTTTTCTCATTTTCTCCACTTTCATCTTATCGTATAATCATCTCACGCTTTCTCTCGATCCGTTTCAGGCAAGTCTTCCATACACATCACGCTATACGTATGAAATCTATGCAATTCATCAATGATTTTCGTACTGTAACTACTTTCTTGCAAGACGTCAAGGTTTCATATGATCCTCTCGCATTCAGTTTAAAAACTGTCATGTCATGTTTCATTTCGGATACTGTCATTATCCTCTCTCTCTCTCTCTCTCTCTCTCTCTCACACACACACACACACACACACACACACACACACACACACACACACACACACACACACACACACACACTAGCATTCTTAGTTCATTTATGTTTCTTACTATCGTCTGATTCTCACTTTCCTCTCATTTATTCATGTTATCTCATCCTCCTATTATTTATTCTTGTTCTCTCACTCCCACCTTCTTCGCGTTCTCTCACGCACACTCTAACCTTTACACGTTGGCGTCACAATATGCTATGGCCATCAACATCTCTCTTGGTGTAACTACAGAAAACGACTTTCGTGATATATTTACAAGGTTCCTATGTTCAGAAATAGAAGAAAATGTTGTATTAAAATGCTTCAAAACGTTAAGTTATGGGAGAGAATAACTCATCTTATTTACTGTTTTCAATGTGTTCGTGGCTTGTGACGCTCCCCTTAGTCCGAATGCAAGCTGATCATTTTTTTTTCGTTTAATACCACGAACGATATCATATGCAAACATGAATAAAAAATAATCCTCCATCTTTAAGAAATGACTCGAAGTATCATTTATAGACTTACGATATGCAGATCTGAGGATGGAAGAGAGAAAGATCTTCCACATCACAGCTAAGTTCGGTCTTTATCTATCCGTTTATCTATCGTTTTATCAACTCGGAACGCCATATATGTGTTTGTGTTAACCCTGGGTCAAGTTAACCTTACCGATAAGAACCGAAAGAGGACCAACAACACTTTATGAACGCAACTAAAACCCGTTCAGATAAGCTCATTTTACAAGGAAGGCTATCAAATGAATGAGTATTGTTGTAAAAGGTGTCAGGAAACATGAGTTCTTATATTCAATATCATCTTTTGTATCATCATAGTAATGATAATGATAATAACAAGGATTATGATGATAGGGAGGAAGAGGGTAATAAAGATAGTAAAACTGATAACAGTAATGGTAATAATGTTACTGATAATAATATTCGTGATGATAACGATAATATCAATGATAAAGATTATAGTAGTGATAATAATAATGATAAGGAGGATGTTACAAAAATAAAATATGATAATCATCATCATCATCATTATCATTTTCCTTATCATTATCATTATCATCATAATCATTTTCATCATTATGATTACCATTATTATCTTTATCGATATCAATTTAATTGCTACTATTACTAATATTATTATGATTATTCATCTTCTCAATAACATCATTGTCATCATTAACATCATTAGTGTTCTTGTTGCTGTCATCCTTATAATGATTTTCATAATAATGATTTTATTATGTCAAGGAGAAATGACTTCATCTCGAAAGATTGATATAATATGTATTATTTAGCTCCAACTTAAATGGTCGTGCTTTAAACATAAGTTGTGTAGAGTAGCAGTATCTGTATCTCTAAATCACCATGTAATCTATGTGCAAGGCCATTCACTCAATAATTGGCATTTGTTGATTTTTCATGTTATCATTGGCCCCTTCAAATAGCCTTAATATTCACTAAGTGAATATATTAACGAAAATAATAAACACACACACACAAATACACACACACACATATATATATGTGTGTGTGTGTGTGTGTGTGTATGTGTGTGTGTGTGTGTATGTGTGTGTGTGTGTGTCTGTGTGTGTGTGTGTGTGTTAGTAGTAGTTGTAGTAGTAGTACTAGTTATTGTAATGGTGATGATAATGAAATAATGGTAGTAACAGGAACATTAAAGTAAAAACAATGACAACAACAACTATACTATTATTAACACTGGTAATGATAATGATAATGATGATAATAATAGTAATAATGATAATAACAATATTAATAATAATAAAGATAACGATGATAATAATAATAATCATCATCATAATAGTAATAATAAAAATGATATTGATAATAACAATAATCATAATAATAATGATAATAATACTAATACCAATAATAATGATGATAATAATAATGATGATAATAATAATATCAATAATAATGACGGTAGTAATAATATCAATAATAATGTTGATAATAATGATGATATTACATTTATAAATTTTTTGATTATTCTGTTGCATTGTGATGTTGACAGAAGTAATAAGGATATAAACAAAATTACTGGTTGTAAAAATAATAATAAGGATGACGATGATGATAATGATAATAATGATAATAATAATAATTATAATAGTAATAATAATAATGATATCAATATTAACAGTAATTATAATAATAATGATGATAATAATTTCAATAATAATGATGATAACAATGATAATGATAATACATTAAAGAAAAAAATGATTATTCTATTACATTGTGATATGAAGAAATAGGAATACAAACAAAAATACTGGTTGTAAAACTGATAATGATGATGATGATGGTGGCGATGATGATAGAATATGACAAAAATATAATGGTGTGGGAAGAAAGTGACAGAACTTAAATGTGAAATCACTAAAGCAGAGCTGCTCAACTGGCGGCTTGCGATCCGAATAGGGACCTTCTGATTGTGGTAACTGGACCCCAGGCTCTACAAGGGGAAAAAATATGATTGAATAACATGAAAGACTTCCACTAGTTATCCTTTTAGTATGTATGATTCAGCCAGAATGGAATTGATTGAAATCATATGTGTGTTCTACCCTGGACTATTTTCATGATTTAATGTGAATGATTTTCCCGGACCTCTGCGTATATTTGGAACTTGTCTAACTGGACCTTTGCTTATAAGAATTGAGTAGCCCTGAACTAAAAATTCCATAGCAAATTATACGTGAAAGTAGAATGTACAAAGGAGATATTGACAGTATAATAATACTATTACCCATTACTGAAAAAAAAAATGCATTAAGGTCCAAATATTTTAAAAGGTGAAATGATGGGATAGGGCATTTCTGGAGAATAAATGACGTATTGGTTCTTTTAGAGCCAAAGGGAACACAGCTTATGATTTAAAAATATCACGGATGTGTACCACGAATGTGGGAAAGGGAAGTATAAAATCCCATGTTGTAGCCCTTGGTAGTATGTAAGACGGATAGTATATATCCAGGATCTACACATTACCAATTTGTTCAGAAAAAAAGGAAACGATCTTGTATGATAGTATTCATAAAAAAAAACACAACTAAACAACGGAAGAAAATAGGGCCAAATAATGAAATAAATATATCTGGACGGGCAACACGAATTATGTTTTTTATTTTTATTTTTTCATTCAAACTCATGTTTCCCGCTTTTTCATAATCCTCATTTGCGACTTTCCATTCCAATAATAAAAGGAACTTAAAGACAAAGATGAAATATACATGGAAGTAATATCAGACGAAGAGTACAGATGCAAGTGGAAAAAAAAATCTGATAATACCCATAGAAAACGGAAGGGAAAGACAACCAGGCAAACAACTATTTAAAGGTGCTAGTATTAAGGTATTAATGATTAGTAATAATGATAACAATAAAAACTAAAAAAAAGGCATTTTACTCTAAATAGTAACAGAGACCAGCACCGTACTAAATATTTTGGCATGGACAGCGGCATTACTCTATCAAGTAATACAATTTCCTTGACTAAAAAATGATAGCATTCATTTAGACAAGTATTTTTACAATAAATATTTACGTTCATCCTACTTTCACCACACAAAAATTATTATAGATTTAATTAACCGTTATCAAAAACTGCCGATTAAAAATTGGGTCAAACAGTACAGGTAAAACCCTTCCTGATGTACAAGTTATTTCACAGTATTACGCAACTATATGTTAACACCTGTCAAACATATACAAAAATACTAATCTTAGGCCACAAAGAAGTTCTTTTTTCCTAATTCCTTGTTACATTGTAACCAATTTCAGTTATAAGTAACTTGGAGAAGCTACTGATAACTAGACCTGAGAACCACCATGGTGAGCCCTAGGAACTTGCACAACCTCCTGCTAAAAGGTGTCTGAATGGCGGCTCTTATCCTTGCGCCAAGCTCTTTGACTACCGAGTGCCACTCTGTCTGGCCGTGTATCTATCAAATATGCCTTTGAAGGATTTACAGTACTCGCTTTTAGAAGGGACTAGCATTACAGTACTGACCCTTGGGAAAAGAGGGAGAGGAGAGAGAACTGAAAAGTCGAAAAAGAAAACTAATTGCATGATGTCTCTTTGCGAGGGAAATAATCTTATCATCCAGCGGAAGAAGGAATGTTCAATATCTACGAGAAAAAGTAGTCGACCTGTAGGAGAAAAAGGAAAAAAGCTTAAGACAAGAAAG